>JAQMCX010000028.1:5908619-6065836 GCA_029814765.1 Acanthurus leucopareius | reverse complement strand
TTAGAATTAGAATGCTTTTATTGTCATCATACACAATGTACAACGAAATTTAAAAGACAACTCTGGTGGTGCAAAATACACCACCAGAGTGGTGGATAACAATCCAACTCAGTCTCTTTTCTGATAATAATTTCCAGATGTTTGGACTCAAGTCACATGACTTCAGCTTTAAACTCAACTTAACAAAATGAAAAAAAAGACTTTAGGCTCGACTTGGACTTTAACTCCAAAGATTTGTGACTTAACCTGGACTTGAGCTTTTAAAAAAAATACCTGATAACTTCTATGAAGGCCAAACATTAAAAAGTGTTTTAATTAAAAATGTGCCCTGAATCAATTATTAACCTCCTGTTAAATCTGCTCCTGGCACTTTGTCGGTGTGAGTCGTTGCTTCGTCTCCAGAGTTTCCTCTCTTGTCTCTGGGTGTCGTCTGATTGTCTGAATGGAGGCAAGTGTGCCAGAGGCTGAACTCCACCTGCTTCAACCTCCTCTGCAACCAACTCAAACCCAATATACTGTACATCCAGTTCTTCTCCATCTTTCTTGCCGGACTGAATCCACTGCTGGGTTTCTAGCCTCTCCTGCTGCTTTAGTTTGCTGCCTCGCCTCCTTTGTTTGAACCTGTTCTCGTCCTCCCTGCAGTCCTGTCGGCTCTGCCCTCCAACCCCCCGTCTCTTGATTCTGGACCCGTCTTGCCTGCCTTGTATGTCTTATCTCAACCCCACCGAGCCTTCTGGATCTCTGCTCAGCTCTGACAGAGACACCTGACTCAGCAAACCTTACTCTGCTGAAATAATTATCGTTTTTTTACCACACAATCTGCTCATGGGTCCACTGGTTTTAGTGGCCTCATAACACCCTCATTTTCTCAGTAAACTAGCTAACTAACATTAACTCTCTTCAGTCCCAGGACTTTGTTTTATTCTTTCTTTTTTAGGGTCTTTCTTTGGACAAATTAAAAGTTTGACCTGACGATGGGCCTCAGATGAAAAGCCAGAAGTTTACCAGAGTTTTTACAATTCATCCTGAGGGACAAATGAATGTTTACCAGATTTTACAACATTTAACCATTGCGAAGACATTTCACTTGAATTAATTGTCAACCTCATGGTGGCGCTAGAGGAAAAGTCAACATGCTTCATGCTCTGAGGATCATGAATGTCTGAACAAAAGTGAATGAAAATCTCTCTTTCAGAGATATTTTCAAGTTGGATGAAACTGACAAAAAACAGCTGGATGGATGAAAGGCGACCACTTTGGATCATCTTTTCTTTCCCTACAATGAACAATTTTCAACTTTTTCCGATACAAAACCACGAGGCTCAATCTCAAACATAACCGTTTATGTTATCTCATGTCTCACTTTGTGCTTTGGTGGGCCAGTTACAGCACTTTTTACTCGTTCTACCCTGGTTGGATCCATAATTTCACCGGCTGGATTCCTGCAGCTGAACGCAGTCAAAGACTTCAAATCCCTCACATCAGCAGAGCCTGAGGCGCAATACAGCCAAACACAAATCGCTGATGGACAGAGAATGACACGAAAAGATGGATGAGACTTTAAAAGAGGCTGATGGGGAGGGAAGGCGGGCGGATCACACCGAGCAGACGCACTGGACGAGACTGAAAGTGTGTGATTTTGTGTAAACCAACAAAAATTCCCTGAACTTAAACGAATGAGGTTTTCTATACGTTCTGAGCGGCATCCTGCAGCCCTCTGAGATGTTTCACTACGAAGCTGGTTGCATTATGGGAAGTGTGAAAATGAGCAGATGTCCTTAAAATCCCTCATGATCATCCCAAACAGCTTTCAGCTTGTAATGCGTTCACAGAGAAGCAGTTAAATGCAAAGTAGGGCGAGTGAGCATGTTTCACCCTCTGCTGTTAAAAGCTGCATAGTAGCCTAAGCTGCAGCATTTTATTGTGTGTGTATGCGTGTGTGTCTGTGTGTGTGTGTGTGTGTAGAAAGTAGTAGCGAGCGCATTGGACGGTGGGGAATGGTCACATGACAGTGACAACATGCTCGATTTAAAAGAAAGCAAAAGAGAGACTTAAGCATCAGATGCGGGTTGATGCGCGTGCGGAGGATCTGACCGAACATCCGCTCACCTCGTCACTGTGCAGCCGGTTACTGAACGGAAACAGCCGCAAAAATCTGCTTTCTTTCAATATGTGCACCACTATTTCATCGATGCGCTATATGAATTTTCTTCCTTGAGCTTCTGCAGATTTTAAACCTTTTTCCTTCCTTTTGCTGCGTTTATCATCATAACAGAAATCCGGACAGATCCTCTCTTATAAATCTGCTCAAAGGTAAGAAAAATAACTTTTTTTCAGCGATAATTCAAGCTTCATTGTTATTTCTTTGAGTGTAATCTCGCGTTGTTCCGCGTGGTCCAAAACCCATTTACCTGGACGCGCACTAGTTCATTTTTCCTTGCAATTTCTGAGATTATTTCCCTGCATGCTCCGGCTGAGCACGTGCACCTGACAAAGGAGGTTCAGATATTTGCAAACTGCGTCAACAGTACAATTACTTCATCAATACTGTACATTTCAAGCTTTCTTAAATCGGCTTCACAGTTTCGTCCCCATTGAATGCTTGGCGTGTAATAAATTCAGCCCTTGTCAGTTAATCCCCATTTCCAATTAACCATCCCTAAATAACCTGCTAAATATAGGGAAATGCATTTAATTTAAATACTTAATCACACAGAGGCAATCCTGATCAAATTAACATTTTTTTTTTCTATTTTAATCTTCTTTATTATTGCAGAAGACATTTGTGATAATCTGTTTGCTCTTCAAGATAACTATGATTGCAGAGAAGCTAAGGAGCAAATTGTCAGTCAGACATCAGTTTTTTTTCTTTTATTTCCCTTTTTAATTGTCATTTCCAAACTGTGAGATCCAAAAACCTGTGGATTGGTAACAGAAATGCTTTTGGTTTTTTAGTCTTGTGTTGTAAATCCAATGTGTGGAGGATCTTTGTAGAGGAATAGACATTTGTCATCATGCTGTTGTGACTCTGAGCGAGGCATTAAACATCTGGTGGAAAGCTGGTTGTAGCTCCTGTGCAAATATGTTACAGTCATAAAATTATTGAAGAGAGGCACATAAAATCATGACAGAGAGAAATGTCAGCCATCTCATTGTCAGACTTCACTCCAGAGCACAAAACTGGAGCAGAAAATGGAGAAAAACGATAAGTTGATTCAGATTTATTCTCTTCTAATTTGAATTATTCTAATTGCCTGTGAAGTCCATTTCTGAAGCGTGTGTCAGTCTTCGTCCTATGATGACCTCCAGAGTCAGGGATCCAGCTCCTGTCCCGGGTGTCCTGGGTGTCCTGGACACCCTGCAGGCTGTGGGCACAAACCCACATTTACTGAATGTCACACTGTCTCTCTTCTTCTGCCAACATCTGTCTGACTTTTCACAGTTCGATCATCAATCAGACTTAATAATTAACTTTAATCTCTGCAGCTTTTTAGTTGTGGAATCAAACAGAAGTGTTGTCATCAGTCTCATGATCTCTTTGTCTCATGCAGACAAAAACTTAAGCTTTAGCATTTTTTCTTTTGTATGTGGCTAAACAGACGTAGCATGCTTAAGTCATGTTTAGCTGATGTTTAATCAACCTCTGCTGGTGAATTACTCTCCTATAATGTCCTCTCAGGTCTCTTTTAGTGTTCTCTTATTTATTTCTTGATGGAGAAAAGTCAGGTGAATTGCAGGCTGCATCTGACATCCAGTACCAGCTCTGTAATCTGAACTTCATCTCCAGGAAATCTAAAGATTGGTTAAACTTTTTTTGATAGCCAGTTTAGTACCAAATTTTAATTTTTTGGCCAATTAAAACATTCCTTCACTGAACATATTTATTTGCACACATCCTTTAAAATATTAAAAACAAACAGCAGAATAATGTATCATATTTGGTTGAAAGGCTTTGAAAATACAAACAGCTTGTTGCTTTAGCCTCCATGTTTTGAATTAACCAACCCAAATGAAAGAAGACGTCTTAGAGTCGCCACAAACCCAGATGTTGAAGTCGACACCTTAAAGTGACGCCTGCTTTTGGTCCAGATGATGCCTGCAGTGTTGAACTGTGTTCACTCAGGGAGCAACAAATCAACAAAGGTTTAAAGGTGTTTAAAACCCTTTTTCCTCTTTCACTGGCTGCTTTCTGCTTTGCCAGAGCTGCCAAATCAATGTTGCCTTTTTGACCTTTGAACCAAGCAGGAGTCGTCAATCTGTCCAGCTGCTCCAGAGGCATAAAACCAACCACCAGCCCTGCACTAACATTAAACAGAGAAGCAAATCCTGGACTCTCGCTCTGATTCAGAGGCACTTAGTGAGTAAACTAAATGAGAAAAGGCGCAAATTTAAAACAAACTTTTTCTGCTGTGAGAGCAAATGAATTAATTTATCAGAATCAAACCTTTTTGCTTGAATGAATGGAAGCTTAAACGTTTCTTTCGTTCCTCCTGGTTACGTTGCAGTGGATTTGCTGTTCGCCTCTTTTGTCTTTACTTGAAGTGGCTCTGATTATGTTTCCAGTAATCATAAACCTTTTAGTCTCTTTTGCATGGAAATGATTCCAGCTAAACTTTCACCTTGTGGACTTTTAATACACCTATACACATTTGTACTGTAATTAAAATGAATGGTGCCTCAAGTCAGGCATTTTTACACAAAAATATTCAATGCAAATATTCTCTGAACAACCTGCAGCTAAGAACTGCTCACACTTGATATTAAAGATTAAAAAAAGCACTTTGCATTTACAAGAAACTAAAATAATTACATTACTGTAAAGAAAATTACTAACAAAGTTGCATAAATACGTGCTTCCCCTGTGAGCGTTGCGTTCAAAGACGCTGCTCTGCCACAGTATTTTGCTTGTAAAACTGTTGGAAAAACATCACACTGTCACTTTGCTCTGACATTTTTAAAAACCACACAGATTGGCAGGTTAAGGATGCAATTAATAAAGAGCAAAAATTTAAGAGTCTCAGAGGCAATAACTGATACACCGCTGGCCCGAATCTGATGAATCGGTTTGGAAGGGTGCCGGTTGTTAATGACTGGCTGGAGGGGCTCCTGCATTATTCATGAGAGAATCCAAGTTTTCTGTTTTCTTTTGTCCCTTTTTTTCTTTTTTTTTATCTTTATGGCTTAAGAACAGGACTGGAAGACATGCCAGAGTCTGTCTGGGTATTATATCTTTGCATTTAACCTAATTACCCAATCAAACAGACTTTCTTGCCCTGCGGCGATGTACATCCAAAATCTATAAGTGCTCACTGGTTTTTCTTACTCAACTTTCATTCGTCCTCGATTCAGCAGCTGAAACAAAGAGAGAGAAACACAAACTGTCGGGGCAAAAATTGTGTAGGGGGCATTAAAGTGATAATTACATCGGACTTTGCCTGTCAGTTGTTGTAGATGTTTCTGAACATTTAATCTTGTTTTCATGGCCAACAAATGACCTTTCTCTGATCCCCCACATGCCACAAACACACACTCGCACGCACAGTGACACACACACCTTTCTGCACATACTGTACACAGAGAACATATTTTTTAAGTTGACTCATCCATGATTGAATCAAACAGAGATCACAGTGACATTTATTTTCAGAGAACATGAAAAGATGAGAGGGAATTTTTTTGTATCTTAAACTCAAAATCTGAGTCAAGGAAAAAAAAAGCACATCTGTGATTATGAAGCTCATTTTAATGTGAAATTTAAAGTTTTGTTTTAATGTTATGTCATGTTTGCATTAGTGCACCCCTCCCCCGTCTCTGCTGGGGACGGACATAATGATCTAATAAAAGTTTTAGTCTATTTTTGGTCTGCTTAGATGAAATAATGAATGAGTCAAAGACAAATCTCTATACCTTACTGTCATTATTAATGAGTTCCCATATTGATTCCCCTGAAGAACTTACTGCAGTGTATTAACAGAGGATCAATGCCACTTTTTGCCAAGCAGAAAAATCCATTGCTTCACAAGTGCTCTGCAAAAACAAATGTTAACAGGCCAGTTTATAGCTTTTCTGCCACATGTTGTTGTAAGGTACAACAAAGTGGCTTGTTTGTCTCAAAGAAAAAAAAGCCATCTCTCTTCTGGTGAAGGACAAAAGCTCCTGACACAGACTGTAAGAAATGTGCCAACACTTCTCCTTCACTGACAGTTTTTGAACAATCAACATCCAGTAATTTTCTCTCCAAAATGTGATTTCAGTTTTCAAGAAAGCAATGTTTGCTGTTTTGAGGATGTTGATGGATGTTTTATCCGGCATCCTGCTTGGCACAAGAGTCCTCAAATTCAGCTTTGATGGCTTATTTTTTCCAGTTATATTCAGAAAGTTTGACAGCAGTTAATTAATTTTTTATAAAAAATGCAGGTGCTTAAAATGGTGATATTTCTTCATGGTCCCCACTTTGGTAGTTTTCAGTTTTTTCCATGTGGGGACTATGGTCCAGAGCCAGTCATGTGAACATCAGAAGGTCCACTGTTGGCTCCTTCAGTCTGCGTGTTAAAGTGTCTTCGGGCAAAATATTATAGTGAAACCCAAACTGATCCTAGTGGCTGCCCCATCAGTGTGTGTGTGTGTGTGTGTGTGTTTCTGATGAGCAGGTTGGCATTAGATCTTTATGGAAGTCCCTGCTAATAGTTAATGAATGAGTGTGTGTGTGTGTGTGTGTTTTGATAGGTGAGTGTTCTCTTGTATGTTAAAGCACTTAAAAACTGTACACATTCAGTCCATTTAATCACTGTAGTGAACACAGATCATTTCTTTAGTGCTTTTCCTGCTGTGACATGTGAATTGTCTTCCATTAAAAAAAGCCCTTTTCGTTTGAATTAAAACAATATAATTGTCCCAACATGCACACAAAAGATTTTACCAGCGCTGAGCACAATGGAAGAGATTATTATTTAGCTTGTTAGCCTCTAAGGATAATGATCTAATTTGATGCCCATGTATTTATTATGACGGCTTAACAAAGGGATGTTTCAGAAACTTTCCACAATCATAGACACCTACTCATAATCTGCCTTAATTAGGTGTCTGAGTGTAACTCTGTTACATAAGCCAGCTGTGCAGTGTTTTCAGTCTCCTAAAGACCACGTTCAGTGACAACAGCTCCTGCGAAGGCTTATGGCTTTATTTGTTCCTATTTTCACACAACTGTATCTCTTACTTACTCAGTTGAGGTTACATTAAAATTATTTTCATATAGAAAATGTGACAGTAAAAAGGATTACCGCAGTGTTTAGCTCTTCCTTTCCTCCTGATCTATAATGTTCCTACATGAAAATCTTCATTTTTTTGGAACCTGGAACCTGTACAGTAGTCTCTCTCTACTTTTTGTTTTTCGCCGTTTAGCTTTATCACTGCGTTTTTAATCATTTTATTCAACTGTTTGCGTTTGTGCTTATATAAATAAAGCTATAATGATGCAGGTGAATCAACAGATGGGATGAGAAACAGAACAAGCTCTTGGAAATACAAACATTCAGACAAAAACCAAGTTGTTTTTGTCATAAAGAGCCAGAAGAGCTGGTTCTGCAGCTTTGTATCCTGATTCCTTATTTGAACATTAATTACCAAAACTGTGAGAGAAAATCTCATCTTAAGACAATAAAAGAAAACACCACTAAAGACCCAGAGCTCAGAATTTATCACAGAATGGTTCTGTTTTCTTTTTTATTCTTTTCATGGATTTTTCTTGAACTGTTCCTCTGTCAGTTTAGCGCTTACGGGCTAATGTCAGTCATTTCCTGGTGTTACATAAAAGAAATAGAGACACTTTTAGCCATTTTTTTTTTTAGCTGTTTGGTATTCTGTGGTGCTGCTGCAGATCCTATTTCATGTCGCTGCTTCGTTGCCAAATAGAAGCACTAAAGCCATCCGATCGTTTCCCTCCTCCAATAATAGCAAAGCTGTTTTTGTCTGCATATCTTATGAATGCCAACCAGCCAGCCAACTTTTTACACTCCCAAACAGGTCTGAGAGAGGCGTTTTATCTGAAGGAAACTATTTGCTTTTCCTTCTGCAACTGATTTGTTCCTTTGATAGCTTTGCCACTGTTGTTTGCAGCAACATGGAATCCATTATCCTTCAGGTATCACCAATCCCGGCAGTGACAGAGCACGTTATCGAAAAAATCCTGAGCCTTCATTACATTCCTGTTTGCCAGGACGAGGCATTATGCAGCACATTATCACCCTCTCACATTTCACTGTGAGTTCGCAAATCCCTCCGTCTTCACATTCTCAGCTGCAAAATGGATATGAGGTTTCATCCTGAATCACAGGCGGCCGAATCTTATCCCCTCCTCCTCCTCCTCCTCCTCCTCCTCCTCCTCCTCCTCCTCCTCCTCCTCCTCCTGAGTCGCATCAGCCCAGATGCTCAGATGCTCGGAGAGGAAGCCAGATTTCAATTTATGTGAGACGTTTCGTGGAGAGTCTTAGAGGAGCAGTCTTGGGGCATCTGTGAAATACGAGCAGCAGTAATTCATTATCTTAATAGCTACTACCTGGAACTATGAGCGGGAACAGAGTTAATCTGCAGGCTGTGAACAAGGCTCTGACCCTGTTAAAGCTCTTGTTTTCAAGGCTTTTGCTTGTTTTTTTTTTAGCTTAATTTGTCTCAAAAGAATAAGATTTAGCCATTGGTAATAAACTGTATTTACCACTTTTTATTATCATGGAATTATTTTCTATATATCAAAACTAGAGGCGTGCATTTGTGGTCTACAGTGTTTTTAAAAGGATATGACTGTAACTTTCTGCACATTGCATCTAGCTGAATGAAAAACTACCAGTTTAGCTCATGTTTATTGGCAACAATAGCTGTAATTTGACAGTTATGGTAATTGAAGTCACAAATCTGACTGACAACATGTAATGCCGCTGTTGACTGCTCAGCATTATAGCTGCCTAAGCTAACGCTAATGTTAATAAGATGAGCTGAGCTGCTTAAATGCTCTCAATCCTTAAGGCCTCAATTCAGGATTTTTTAAGGTGATTGGCTTAAGATGATGACACGAAACGCTTCAAAATTTGACGAGGGGATTTGACATGAGGTGAGCTGTAGTTCACTAATATGTACAAAAAAACCTCATCACTCTGTTGAACTTTTATGAGCAGCAGAAAGACACAAAAATGGACATATGAAGGGCTTCAGACAGTTCAAACAACTTGTAAACTGCAACATGTGAAGACTTGAAATTGCATGTTGCAGTTTGGACTTTTTCCAAAACACAATTTTCAAAAGCCATCAGACAGTCAGTGCACAGTTTGTATAGGACAATGTCAACAGTTGATGTTTTGACTGCATGTGAATCAATTTTCAATTCTGTTCTTTCTCTGTAAGCTTTTGTAACGCTCTTGACTTTTTACTCACATGCTAAACTTCATTATTAACCCTTGCAAACTTCCCCAAAGCTCCTCTCTGACCTCTGAATAGCTTTGCTGTCTAGTTTGTCTTCAGTAGTTTGGCTCTGTTGTATTGAATCTCTCTCCGAAACCGTTTGAGCGAATGCATTTCAGCCTTTGCCTGACAATATTCCATCCACTTTTGGATGCTCTCTTTTGTTGTGCAGTATTATTTAAACATGCACCTATTTGTCTGTTTCCTCAGGTACACCGGCTGTAGCAACTCGGTGCAGCAGTAAATCCAGCCTTTATGAAGCTTGTCATATTCCTGTCAAATGCTTGTCAGGTTGTATTGAGATTATGAGAGGTGTTCATTCGTTATGGTGAAATCTATGGTAATTTGAGGGCCTGTAGGTTTGTTGTGCTGTATAAAATGTACTGAATTAAATTGGAGACAGTTCAGTGCTACTATAATCGCAGGGCTGCTGCAGTTTACAGTGTGGAGGTGTGTGGAAATGCTCTCTCTGTCTTGCAGCCTTTTCACCATTTGCAGACTGAAATATGTTCTGAGATCATAAATGATTCTTCTGTGAAGATAAGACTCAGCGAGGTGCAAAATTGCACGGCACAAAAGATTTGTGAGCTTTGTGAAAGAAACTTCAGGGTGTTATTACATAAAAAAACAAAAACAAAAAAACGAGCCTAAATCAGACTGTTCTTCAGGAACACGAGCTGCGAGAGAACAGAACATGACAAATGTGTATGAAATTATGATAATGACTGCTCATTTATCTCTCATACATATCCCTGAGAAATCCCAATTTATGTGCACAATGATTAGTAAATCTAAATTGGTTATGAAACAGGGTCACAGTGGGAGCCTTTAAATAACAAACATTAGCAGCCTGCGGTTCAGTGCTGGTGCGGAGGATGACGAATTCCTTATGGTCTATATTTGTGAAAACTGTCAAATCCACATGCATGCTGAACCAAGGCAGTGCACACATTAGACTAGTGGATTACAGGGTTGGCTGGGATTTTTTCAATAATAACCATTTTTCTTTTTGGCTGTTAGATGCATACGGTGAACTGCACTTTGCAGCTTAACAACAGTTACTGCTAATCGCATTAAAACACTCATTAAAGTCACAACATGTAACATTTTTGCACTGAATTGACTAAAAACTGTGTACTTAAATCATCTGGGGTATTTCCAGCAACGTTAAAAAACAGATAAATTTGTTATTTTTAAGGTGACCTTGTTTCGTTTAGTTGCTTGTTGCTAAATTCTAGCAACACCAGTCAGAATGAGGACAGAAAAACTTGACAAAATGCAATGTGAATAAAACTTAAAACATTACTTCATCCATGAATATATCTGCTTGAGTCACTCTGATAGATTTTCATCTGCATGGCTAAATAACCAAATCAGCTATTTATCAAACAAATCTCATTCCGTTTCTGTAAAGTTATTTGTCCAGTATTCAGCCTTGAAGTCTGCAAAAATGCTTCTTTTACCTGAAAAGCAGAGTTTTACTGCTTTGAAAGATTTTAGGTGACAAGTTCAACCACTGGAGGTCAATAGAAATAAGATTTACAGGGTTACGTTGCTCTTTAAATCTCATCTGATTGTTTGCCAAGTTAATTAACTTCTCATAATGTTCTTGTGCTGAACACATTACGAAGCAGTTATTGTACACACCCAACAGACTCAGACAATCTTTAGCATTTTACTCTTCTTGTGGCTCTGATTTGAGGAAAACATCTGGGTCTTTAGCTGCTTAATGCTCCTGCATGTTCTCTGGCTGTAGATGCTCACTTTGTTTTCCTGCCGTTCAGTGCTGAGCGGGTAGAGCTGCAGAGTTCAATAATTTCCTGTCGCCATGTGCAAGTTATATTATAGCCATACTTTACACTGTGGAGACAGCGAGACGTCAGGAGTTACACTCTCTTGATTTATTACCGAATCGATCTGCTCCTTCATGCTGAGAGCTGTGCAGTGTTCATCGATTGGACAGGATCTCCTAAGTGAAATCCTTTGCAGCTCATTGGAACATTACCCATAATGCACACAAAGAACAGGCTCTTGTGCTGTGTTTCTGTTGAAGGGAGGAAAGGGGGAATTGACAACTCTGGAACTGTTAAAAGGTCAAGAGGCCGGGTTGAGTTTGCTGATGAGAGTCATCTCAACGCTCAGAGGCTGATGGGCAACGCTGGCTGCACACTCTCCACCATTACTCATGCAGAATGAGGACTTTGTCACCCCCGTAATTAAGAAGGGTAATGACAGCCAACTCCGACCCCCTGCATGCACACACACACACAAACACACACACACACACACTAAAAGAAAGATGTCAAGTTCTTGCTGGGTTGTCCAAGCTCTTATCTTCAGACCACCAATATCACCATATTTATACACTGAAATGTTAATGATTTATATATTCGTCTTGTTCATAACGCAGGAAGTGCAAATGTAAATATGAACCTCTCTGAATTCACGGCACGTTAATAAAAATGAAAATTATACACAGACAGTATGGCAGGTGCTCCATCATGGTCTGATTTGTGACGTTTCTCATTGGTATTGAACATAAAGTTAAATCTTTTCGATAAGAAAGTAGAAAACACTACATTAAGTACAAATCACCAGACAGAAGATCTCAGTAAATTCACTTAAGAGAGTATAATCAACCAGCTGTTCTCCAACCAGCATTATCCTCTTTTATGTAGTTCTGCAAATCAAAGCTGTGGAGGAATGGGACACTTAAAAATCAACAGCGTTTTACATGAGCCATGAGATGATCCCACGCTACTTTACGCTTCATCAGACTGTGTCTTTTGCTGTAATTGCTTTGAAAGACCTCCTGTGACAGATATTACATACTGTGCTGTTTTAAATGAAAGGTGCTGAAATTGCAGCATTCCAGTGTTGAACATGAAGCTTTCGAAAAAATAAGAAGAGGCGAAAACATCACAAGACAAAAGCCGCCACGTATATAACACACAGGTGATTGTTTTCGCCGTCATCTAGTAACGTTGTTGAGTATAAGATGAGATGCGTCAGGATCAGTTTGATTCAGCGTGTCAGGTGATTGAGTGGTCGATAAAACTGCGTGTTGTTTTCTCGGTTATCAGAGCAGAATGTTAAAATATTGGAGAAAAAGAAGAATCCTCAGAGTTTTTAGACATTGAGAAGAAACGAATAGCCTCATTCCTCAATCTGTGTGATTAAAAAAAACACCCACTAGACATTCAGACTTCACTGAGTCAAGGTTGGTGTAAAGTTAGTGTCGACAAGCTGAATTTTCCAACAGATATGTTGCATGAAAAGCTGTGAGTACCCACAATCCTCTTGAATCAAGCTTTGTGCTCGAGTTGTATAGCAGCGATGTGTCTCGATGCATAAAAGCGCTCTCAGATTCTTGTACCTCTGACACAAAGGGAAAACTGTGCCTGGAACATGTGACATTTTCTCACTTGCTTCTTTTTTCTGTTGTAAGAAAAGATCTCAAGCCTGGATGTGCAGCGAAAATCTCATGAGACAGATATTTCACGCAGGATGCGTTGCGTTTGCTGGTAGAGGAAGCTCTGTCTGAGCCTCTACAGTGCACTGATTAATGGACAGTATTGAAAAGGATGCGGTGGTGTGAATCTGAGCTCTGTTTTTATGTAAAAAAAAAACAAAAAAAACCTCAGCCTGTCAGATGCAATAAACCGACAGGATGGATGCTGCATCCAGGCCAGGGCCAGACGGTCAGACGGTCCAGTGATGCAGCCTCATGATGACATGATGAGAGATAGAAATGTGAAGTTGGGGGAGCTTGAACCTCAGTGCATCGCTTACAAGCCTGCAGGAGACATGAGTCAGACCTCATGACGATGATGACCTGTTTGCCTTCATCCTGCTACATCCTGAAAAACATCTCTAACTTCTCACTTTTCTCTCCTCTTTACTTTTTTTTTTTTCCCTCTGACACAGAAATGCAGATTTTGGGATCTGAGTCACTCTTAACAATGATGTTACAAAAACGCTGTCATGTTTTTGTGTTTAATCAAAGAAAAGGAGGTGAAATCAGAGCGATAACGTCGAGATTCGTGCTTTTAAATCTTTGTTAAAGACTTACTGGGGAAAGCAAATGTTCTAATGATTAGGAGATTTCTTTTAAAATTACATCATGCATTTATGCAGGGTCACAAGCGTCTCTATTCACAATGTTAACAGCCCAGTTGGGAAATCTGATTTAACAAGACGGACAGCAAGGTTGCAATCACAAATGGGCTCGCAGGAAATCTTATTAACATTCAGCGTGCACGAGCCAACAGGGACATTTAAAATTGTGATTTGTTTGTCAAAGCGCTGGTTTGCTTTTGATGGGATTATTTACATACACACTGTGTTTCTCACGCAGAGGCATCAAAATCTGCATTAAGTAGCTGTAACTTTTTTTAGTTTTTGTGCATAAAAAAACCCCACAGGTGTACATTTCATCCAACCCCACTGCTGCTCCCATCACAACGACCTCCTTTTTATGCTGGCTTACACGCAGCCATGCAGAGACCATGGGGTTGTAAAAATGTCAGCGAGATAAGCAATATTGCCTTTCTGCTCCCCAGAGAGCAAATTTAGCAGTAACGAGGAGTTAGGACTGTCTGCACAGCAAGCGGACTCCACCTATGATTGCAAGGGACAGCGTTTGCATCAGGAAGGTGCCAGTTAAGGGAACAGAGTTATGGCAGAAGATATATTTTTTTATATTTTTTAGTCTCCTCATAGTGGATCATTACTGTTTGTTACCCAGGGTGAGTTTCGAGGCTGCCGCTCCGTCGGGAAGCCTTTTATTGGACCGAAACATGACAATCACAAACACTGGGTTTACCAGATTGATGGGAAATGTCTGTTCAGTCCAGCAGTCAGCGTCTGAATGTCAGAAATGCAGGTGATTATTTTAGGAGCTCACAGTCCAGCTTTTATACTCTTTTTAAGTGCAGTGACCTTTCTTTTTCTTTCTCAAAAGGTCAAGTTTGAATGCATATAAAGTAGCTTTAGATTTGTTTAAACTGACTCGAATGCAGCCCATGTTGTGCCTCTTTAAGTGTGAGGCAGGTGCATTTTACAAGGTCAACCATCAGCCTCCACTTTACCCTCAGTTTTTCCACCTGTAATTGTAAAGTCTTCGGTGCTTCTTGTTCTTAGCTTTTTAGAGTTTTGGGGTCATGATCATCTTCTTTTCAGCAGATAAAAGAACAACAATGACCTTAAATAAGGAGGTCAAGAGGAGCAGCAATGAGTCACACAGTCATTTTAAGATCATCCTCCTGCTGGAGCGCGAGACTCTGGCTGTAAAACACAGTTCGCTTTAAAGTTTTAGCAGATCATTACAGAATCATTATTTTATCTTTTCCAACTTTTGAACCATCGTTAGAATTTAAAATAAAAACACATATATATGAAATAACTGCAGCTGCTGAAAGCTTTGTCACCTAAACGTAAATATGTTGATTTGTTTAAATGACTGATGTTTTCAGAACAATCTTAAGGACGATCATAAGATTTTACTCACAGACCTCATGCCTTACTGGGGTTTGGTCAGAGACAGTTTAAACAGTAATTGGAGCTTGAACCTGCAAATCTTTCTAAATGCCAGCAGGGAGCAACTCCACTGTTTGCGAAAAAGGCTAATGGTACAAACACTTATGAAGATCCAGTCCTGGGGTTCTTAGTCAGGGTTATCACCTGCTCCACCTTTCTTGCTCCAAAAAGCCAAGATGATGACTGAAATAATGGAAAAAATTCAAAACATTGGTCTACAAACTGATGGATGATGTTGAGGTGGTTTTGCAATCGGGTTTGTTACAAGATAATCATGTGACTGCTTGTGTAACTTGCCCTACTGAAGTCAGACTTCAGTGATTTTGGCAGTTAAATCAATGATTAATATCTTGAGCAAAAGGAACCAAAACTATTAAAAAGTATCAAAATTATAATCGGATTAAACCCTTTTCATTCAGCACCTAGACAGAGGAACAGTATCAGTTTTCTCATTTGTCACTTCTCTTTGAATCATTGCTCCATAAATGGCATCCCTCAGGTCCTGTGTTCTGTGAACACTTAATTGTGACGACTTTGTTTACTTCAGCATGTTCTGCGTTTTTTTTCATTTTCTACCTCCTGGCTACTCATTGTTTCTCCCTCTCATCCTCCAAATGTTTTCCACGCCTACAGCTCTCAGAGACATCTGTCCATGCCAGCCACAGCTTCAGCGTGTTTTTATTTCCGTCGTCGTTACGTTTCGTCAGTCCTCGGGGGACGTAAGACAAGGCGTGGTATGAAAAAAAAAAACCTTAAAAACATCATTATATGCTCTTTTTTTTAATTCTAATGAAGCAGTTCCAGCGACTTAAGTGCAGCTTATATATAGAAATCCGGTATTTATTGACACATTGCATCTTGTTAGCTGTGTGTTTTGTTCCCGTTTTGCTCTCAGAGGTGTCAGAGCTCCTTGTTTACTCGTGTCAGAGAGACAGTTGCACACATTCTGGTGTTGTGTTTGCTGTGTAATTTGGCAGCACTGGGCTGTTTTTTGGTCGCTCTCCTGATCCCCACCCCCCCCACCGTCCTCTGTCCTGCTTCGGTCCGTGGAGATGTTTTATATGTGAGAGGGATGAGAGAGCAGCTTTCTGCTAAGCTGGACTGTGTGAGCTGAGCTTCTCTGAGAGCTGCGTGCTTCACTGTAAGTGTTATTGTTGTGGTGAAGTTTAAAACCGGGGTTTTATTTCTGTCCAGTGTATCATAACTTTATAAATAGCACACTGTATTGACCTCGCTGTCCACTCACAAACTGCAGGAGACTTACTTTATTTTTTTATATAGCAGCACAACATAGTAACCAAGAGCAGAGTGTTTTGACTTTTTTTTTGTGTTTGCCTCGATATGTAACATCAGATTTTTGCAGTGAAAGATAGCGATGATAACAGAGGAATTATCTCACAGTGCTGGCTCGCTTCATCAGACTCAGTTGTTTTATTTTAAGCTCAGGTACCTGAACGTCTCCAGCAGCAGACGCTTTCCCCTGTGACTCATGATGCATCCTCGTTGACTGATTTTCAAACTTGTTTATTGCAGAAAATCTCCTGCAGTCACTCCGATGCTCACCGTTCTCTCACTCTCTTTAAACATTCAGTGGTAAAAATTTTTTTTAAAAAGAAACAGACCAGTTTTGATCTGTGAAAAGTGAGACACTTTAACTCTTGTTTGCTCCTTTGAGCGTGTTGTAATGTTCAGAAGTTGCTGCTGTATTGATCTCTGCAGCCTGTAAGTTTGTTTTTTTTTTTCATGTTAGAGCCGAGGGTGAAATCCAATACGGCAGAGCTATTTTTTAACACTTTGTGGAGGTGAGCTGCTCATTCTGCACAAAGAGGCTCAGAGCATCAGATGAATGCAGAGGTGTAGGAAGAAAAAGCAAACGTTTTGTGTATGTATCGATGGGTCTTCTTCAGATGTAACTGCACAGCACGTTACATGTTTGTCATCTGCTGTTCTGACTCACCTGATGGAGGCTGTGGGTGTAAATCTGTCACCGGGCGACTCCAGTCAGCATCCGTCCTCCCTTACTCTGTCGAGTGTTACCGTTTTCAGGAACCCTGTTGCTGCATCCTGTGTTCAGTGCTGCCTGAAACGATTCTGATTGGTTTAAAAAATACAAACAAGTGCTCCGCAGGTCACGCTGACAATGCGAGACTAATCCTCTGCAAGCAGCTTGATATCAGAGTCGATATGAAGCGAGTTAACAAGATGAAAATAAGCTATGATTTCTGAATTATTTTATCAGGTTCAAGGCTTCCCAAGAAATTTAACATGTTCCATCATAGTCACAATCATCTGGGTTTAAATTTACTGTTACTCATTTAGTTTTTTTGCTTTTTGTTCAAAGATTTTACATTGAATCATTCCTCCTCAACCTGAAAATATTCTGTATCAAACAACCCGTTTTCTCTCATCAAGCTGTCGTAGTTACAGTTGTTATTGGTTCCACTATGTTCATTTCCTCTCCATTTAAGTGCAATAGGTAAATTAAGATGACTGGACTGTCTGATTTGCTCCGCCTCCGACTGTTAATTAGGATCAGTCGGCGTGTCAGATGTATCAATGATGGAGGTGATAATGATAATGGCTCCGCTGACTGAAATTAGGCCTCGTGTGTGAGGCTGTGAAATTGGAAAAGTGCAGAACCAGTTAAAAAAAAAAACAGCCTTGACATCCATTACGGAAATGTACTTCAGAGTGATCATGCCTCAGAGGTAAAAGTGGGTTTAACTGGTTAAAACTTTACTCAGATTTAATCATTCTAAAGTGTCAGATGATTCTCTAATGGACTCAAAAGTCCTCTAAACTCAGTTTTTGCTGGATTCTCATCTTAAAAAATGTCCACTGGCAGCTGATCGAGCCGCTCACTTCGAGGCCAAAACACTCAGTCAACTCGTTTCATCACCTCTCAGGTTTAGATGATGATGTGATTTGCTGCTGACAAACAGTTTCAGACTTACAAAGTGTCTGTGTGCTGAGGGACAACCGAGCTACAGAGAAAAAACTATTTCTGAGTTCTTTTCTTCAAACCATGAACCTGGTGTTAGTCTATATTCCTTGGGATGACAAAAAAAACCTCTACAGAGAGCTCAAATCCAACAGAGTCTTCTGTCTATCAGCACCTCCTCCAGTTTCTCCCACCGAGCTTCAGACCCATTGATCCTTACTGAGCACCTACATCTTTAGGAACGGGTTATGAATAATTCAAATTCTTCAAAAAGTCATTTCCTAAAACAGCGTCATTGTAGTTTTTTAGCAAACGTCGGTCCAACAGTCATTTAAATTAGTTTGTGGCTATTTTCAGCTTCAGAGTTTTTACACATTTTGTGCACAAGTTCACAGCAGCTGAGCAGATTATGTGGAATCAACTCAGAAGAAGAAAACCACAACTTTCATGCTCGTTCGAGCTCATTTATGTGATTTTTTTTTGAAAATTAGAGACAACAGTGGAGTGAAATAAGCTGTTTCTGTTTCTACATGTGAGAAATATTACATCAACTTAATAACTGGTTTAGATTTTTAAAGGAGTTTGTTGACAGTGAGATAATTGTGAGCTACAGATGAAAGTCAATACTTCCTAAAGATGTTTCACAATAAAAGTCATCAAGACATGTAAAGGGATAAAACAAACGGATGGAAGCAGATCAGAACTTAGATCTTATTAATAAAATATAATCAAATATACTGATAAAACTGAGTGAATCTAAAAATAGGCCTCAGCTCAGGTTTCATTCCTCTAAGATGCTTAATGTTAAAATATACATACTGACTTGACATACAGACTCCACCTGAGGATACTTCATCACTTATTAATGCAAAGTACGATTAAAAATTCAGCACGCTTTTTCAAATGATTGATGTCAAATTTAGCGAAAACTCCTCAGGCGTCATGAAAAGCTCTGGATAAAAAAAAAAAAAAATTTGTTCTGCTTTATCCTTATTTTTCTTGCTTGTTCTCTTTAAATAAACCCAGTGTTGCATGCATATTTCCAACCAATCACAAGAGCCCACACACATTTTCAATTTATTATTCAAGCTCAAGGACAGAATTGTCATGGTGGCTTAGTACTGGCATTAACCCTACAGTCAAAACGGCTGTCTGAGTTTCCATTAACCTACACAATAGAACCGCCCTCCTAATTTTCACAGATCCACTTTAGTAATAATTGATATTCATGATGTGTGTTCCTGCAGCTGCCAGTTAAACGCAGTGTACACAGAAGCAGAGCCGGTGGGTGGTTTAATCTGCTTGCGGATGTGTCTTGCAACTAAGTCAAAGAATTAGTCAAATTCAAGCCGAATGCAAACTATAGTAACGTTTTCAATCAGATGCACGAAAGGTGATTCACTTTGGATCAAACTGACAATTGAACAGGCAGATAATTGTCACATACGGTTGGTTTTAGCCAATCGATCTGCTCGATTATGGATAGATGCATTTAACTGTGTCAAAAGCTTGGCTGCATGTGCTTTTTTACAAAACAGAATATGTAACTTTTGTTGGTTCTTGCACAGTTTTTAAAACATATATCACCATTGTTTTTATAAAATATGTGTCTTTTCTCTTTTCTCTTTTCTCTTCTCTCTCCACAGGAACAGCTGACAGGAGGAACACACAGCTTAGCAGCTCACAGGTAGGGCAGAAACCACTACACATGTAGCATCACCCCGAGCACTTTACACCATCTTATTGACAGCAGAAGTGAAAAGTTTTTACTGTATATTGTCACATACCCTGCAGGAAGAAAAGCATAGTAGTTGGGGAGAGAGAGGGGAAAAAAAACAACTTGTTGGTGTTTTATTGCCTCTCTATGTGTGGAGAGCTGCCATGTGGCGGTGGTGGGAGCGCTCCAGGTCACTTCCTGTGGAGTTTGAGATGGCTGTGACTGGTATTTGTTGAGATTATTGCCTCTGCATGGAGTCAGCTACAGAGGCAGCCGGCAGCATGCAGCCCTTTAAAATCCTGATGTCTTTATAAAGAATTGGTGCTCCACGGCTGAAATTGCCTTGAACAAGATGTGAGGTTTCAGAGGTTTCAGAGCACTTCTTTTTTTTTACTTTTTCTTACACCTGCTCAGTGATTAATTAAGGAGGAAGCGCGGTCTCAACCCCTTCGCGGTGCCTTTGTCTTGGAACAGATGTTTCTTTTTTATACCTTTCATCACATACACTCTCATTTTCTCTCTGAACTGGCTTTTTTGTGTTTGAGCCAAGAGTTAAAACACAATGAACCGCAACTTTTGCCAAAGATATTTATAGGGGAGTCAGTGAAGTGAAGAAAAGCCTCCATTGTGCTTCTTTATCAAGTGCTTGTTTACACTGCAGCTGAACTCCTGTGACCCACCAACTACATCTGATTTCCGGCTTCCCAGCTTCTCTTTGTTTGTTGCAGTCTGGTCAATTTTAGTGATTTCAGTTTTCCAGTAGGAGGATTAATCCAGTTTCTTGCTGTGTTTTACCTGTGCTTGGGTCTTTTATAATAATTCCTGCAATGAAATATCAAAATGTTACTAAAGGAAAAGAAGCAGATATATATTTAAAGGGGATTGTGGTGTTTTTATATCTATTGGTCAGGAAATTGTATTTACTTTTATTCATATTCTGTTGCCTCTGCTGTGTTTGTCCAAATTGATGTCTTTTGTGTGAAGCTGTAAGGAAACATTGGCCTTTGGAACGGCTTGTAAATGTGTGTGTCACCTGGATAAAGACAGCGATCGTTGTCTTGTTGGCCTGTCAGTCTCTCGTCTCCTGTTTCTGCAGCCATGTTCTCAATGCAAAGCCTCGACAACTTTTCAAGCTCCGTATTATTCAGTCCTACAGTCGAGTGCCTTTATCCTTGCATTATCGACAGTCCGGGAAGTGCAAGCCACTTCAACAAACAGGAAAGCAATCTGTATTGGTTGCCTGTCGACTTCGGGTTGAATAATTCATGACTTGGCTTATTGTCAGCTCGGGTTTCAGAGTGAAGACACTGTAGCCGGATGATGAAAGCCGAGGCCGTGTTGCATCAAATAATTTTTGGGTCCTTTTCAAAGATCTGCCATGTTTAACAAGGGGGGAGGGGAGGAAAAACCCTCAGTCAAACAGAGGAACCACCTTCATTTTCATGCATCAAGACTGACCGGACTGAAATCACAACTAACAAGCCAGAACCTTTTAAAGTTACTGAAGCATTTTGAAAAATCTGTAAGATATAAAAGATCAACCTGAACATTTTAAGAAGATCTTCAAGATTAAATGAGGGATTGCAGGTTAAACTTACTCATATAGAAAAAAGATACAGGTGTTTTAGGGCTGTAAAATAAACCAATTATGGACATCTTTAGGATTTCTGCAGGATTTACTCATATATATTTCATTTTTATATCATAATTTAATTAATAATACATCATCTGAATCATGTTTATGATTAAACTTAATTGCTTGACCAACAAGTGAATTCTTACTGGAAGCTTAACCAACCTGTGGGTCCACAGTCGAGCTCAAATGTCTGAAAATCTTTAATGTTTATGTTAAAACTCATAACTGAACCTGGTTTCGCACTGAAACATGTAACAAACCTTCATCTGTGTTACTGTTTTCATGTGAAATTAACACATTTCTCTTCACACATGAATCCAACCCTGGTTTATGGTGTGAAAGTCCTAAGTGTGACCCACAACTCCACCCAAACCTCCACCTGTTAAGGGCCTTTTCTCTCCTTTTCTTACATCTTCCTTTGCTCCCATCATCATCACCACCTGCTGGTACTGCACCTTCATAAATGTGTGTATTTTTCACGCTTAGATGAGGCAAAAATGTGACACTAACACAGTGTTCTCTGATGGACCGGCAGACCTGTTATACACTTTGATGTGAGACGGGCCTGCATTGGTTAACACAGACACAGAAATAAATTAAGATGAGATCAGAAAAAATCAATATAAATGTCAAAACAAATGTGACAGTTTCTCAAGATAGAAAAATTTTGGAGATATCACTCATCTCTGCTTGCAAAGCAAACATCAGTGTATGCACGAACAAACATTGTGGCATTTCATTACAGAAAGAAAAACACAGTTTCCCTCGCTGACTTGACTGCTGACAAATGTAGGTTATACCTTCATGGCTGATTCTGCAGAGGAAGCAGCTTTTCCACCCTCCTCCTCCTCCTCCTCCTCTTCCTCCTCCTCCTCTGCACACAGCTACGACTGTAATAACAGAGTCAGACTCTGTTCTTTGCATTCATCCTCCTCTAAGTCCTCCGTGTCCACTCGAGCCGGCGTCAGGTCGACTCTGACCCCGGCTGTGAGAAAGTCAAGTTTCCTGAACCCCGGTGGACGATGCGGTGAGCGGCGTAGCGGAGCTTTCAGCAGCTCATCACCTTAAATGACAGATGAGCCCGTCAAGGGGAGGGGGGGGAGTGTTTCATGTCCTGGGCTACATTTCTCAGTGCGGAGGGGTCACCTTTAGAGCCTGTATTTTTTCCCGGACACTCTGGTATCAAAGTTCTGACGGATACAATGTGGCACTGCTGTCTGAGCAAAGAAGCGCTCGAGCCAATTCAAACGAAACTCAGATGTGGTTTTACTGTCACACCTGAGTTTGACAACACTGTGGCTACTGACCGTTACAGCTCAGTGAGCTCTGTGCAGATGATAATGCTGCTGAGTGGGTGCATCATGTTCAGCGTTTCCCCTCCATGTGGTTGTCTCTTCATTTGGTTGCAGACTTCTTGAGGGAATCTGCACTCCTTCATATTGTCTTCATAGCTCAACAAAAGCACACCTCATTCAGACGTTTTAACTGCATTGCTTTGAACACATGTTTCTGATTTAGATCTTAAATCACCTCCAGTAACTTCGGTATTCACGTCTTCTTCCAGGCAATTAGCTTTGTGGTGCTTCGGTAGCTGCTCTTTCTGCAGAGTGATTTACTATTTCTAGTAAGGTTTGAGGCGCATAAATGAGAGATATGCTTCCTGCTTTAGACTCGTGCCGTCTGTCAAGTCCTCTCCGAGCTTCCTTCACCGCATGGTTTCATTCATTATTTTCAACACTTTATTTCTGCGCAGCAGCTGGCAGCCTGGGGTGATGGTTGGCATCAGTTCATTGAATAAGTCTCTGTTGAAAGTATTAATTTGTAAACCATTCACGTACTTCAGCAACCACAGTTTTGTCCGTGATGCATTAGGATGTGAGTTATGTGTGAGCGACAACAGCATTCTCATTGATCCGATGTTTAAGTGCAATATTAAAGAATCAATTTAGAGCGGTCACTTTGGAGCAATAAGAAGTGATTAAGGTGTTTTTATTATTGGACAAAAAGGTGTCAACCTACTTTTAAAAAAGCTCAAAGCATCTTTGATATTTATTGATGTCTCTGGTTATTTCTGCCGTACAGATCTATGGATCCAAGATATAAAATGTTTACAAAAGTCACCTCCCCTCCTTCATTCCTGGGGTTTGTCATCCTCACAGACTCCCTGCAAGCCTTCAAATACTCAACCTTACTGTGTCTTGATAAATTTAGAAAAGAATAATTGCTGTTTGCATAATCTCACTGAAATTCAGACATTTTTTTTTTAAATAATGGTGCATACTGGAAGAGAACATAAAAAACCAATTAAGGAGTCAAATTGTCATGTTGACTTTTAAGGTGTTTTGTCTAATTTATGACATTAATTTGAGCTTTAATAAACATTCAAGAAAATATTCCACCTTCAAGTTGCTGCTAGCTGCTTGTAGCCTTTGAGCAACACAGTATTTTACACCTGTTTCTAGCCCGCTAACGTTAGCTAGTGTTGATGAAAAATGTGGAAAAACATCCGGCGGAAAAGAAAGATTATGAAAACCAGTTTGTCAAACTTAGCTAGCTTGTGCCTCTGCCACAGTGTCTGTAGGAAATGAAAGCTAGCTTAGTTTCAGTTTGAATGCTAGCTTATTAGCTTAGCTTGACCTTTGTCTCACTACAACTTTTCCTCAGCCTGGATGCCTCCAATGTGGCTTTATTAGCTTAACAAAAGTAGCTAATTACTTTAAATCCTTCAAAAGAGAAATTACCTGTGTTCATTTGCCTTGGTTGAAATACTTATTACAGCCCTTTATCATAATGAGAAAAGTATTCATAAATTCATAAAGTCTAATATTTGATGGTGTGGTTGGTTATAGTTGACTTACGTGTATTTACATCCCCTTAAAAACTTAACATATGCATCCATGCGCACGTTATAGTCCAACTCTTAAAGATAAAGCATCACACCTCTGCTTTAATGCCATTGAGATTCTTCAGAGTGCATATGTTCAAAATTAATCTTTGCAGTACAAAACTTCACAAAGCTTTGAGCATAAAATCAAGTGGAATCATTTTTTTTTTTACCAGCTTGAACCAGCTCTTTTAAATGCATGACATTAAAAAGTTATTGTAATTTCCATGCCCTTTGTATTATAACTTGTCTGTTAATTTGTCTGCAGAAAGAGCTGAAATAGCTTCAGGATGTGTTTTTCCAAAGTGCATTCTGGGTATTACAAACCTTATTTGTGCTGTGACTCAGCAAAGCGTGATAGAAATGTTGAAGCAAGATGAAATGTCTGTTTGATCTTATCATTAACATCGATTTGATCAAAAAAATTCACATCTTTTCCTCAAGGACTCTCTCATCCACACACACACACACGCACACTGTACCTGCTCGCTCCTGATTAAACATCAACATTTATCGTTTCTTCAGAAGGATAAGCAAGGTCACTACGATCACTTAATACATCGCTGATCTTTTGATAATTACACCCTATCATCTCAAATGTTAGATATTTAAAAAAAACCAACATCACAGATTGGACTTTTCAGACTGTAAGTTAAAGATAATTATAGAAAATTCCTCATTTAAATTCCTCATTCAGTCAAAATAAGCTGAACTATTTTAGCCAAAAATGTGTCCGATGTGCCCCTGATAATAAAACCTCTCCTCTCTCAGACAATGTCTAATAAAGCCTGGTGGTGAATGGGATTGCTCCAATAATTTACTAGCGTTGCCTTGCAGCCCACAGAGCCCCTGCATGGCTCTAAGTTAAACTCATTACAGGCTCCACTATGAAACGTTATGGCTTCTTTGAGGAATATTGCCTGCTCCAAAATTACCCCCCTTATTTTTTTGGCTTCGCAGATTATCTCTCAGTGCTTTTCCAGATAGGCAGGTTGCAGGACCTTGCATCATCACGAGCCACACAATGAGTAAATACAGAGAAATGAAGAATCGGAGGACAAATAGATGAAGTTATTGTAAAACTGAGGAAAAGTCATAGTTAGAGGATTTTTTTTATTATTAGTTGGGAGGTGAGGTGGTCTGGAGCAGAGAAATATCCTTAAACGAGACACTGGATCAGTTTAACGAGTCACCTGCAGACGCTGCTCGAGTCGCCCGCATGATGTGCAGCGTCGTGCTTCGCATTACTCAAGTGGCCAATTAAGCAGCACCAAGGCTTTAGTATAAAAAGAGAGCAGAGCCTTAGAAATAAAATGCAGCGCCTTCAAACAAGCTCATAATATAAATCTATAATCACATTTTTTGCTTTCTGCGCCTTCTTTCACTGTTGCTTATCCACTGGAAATCCCAGATAATCATCATATATTCTGGGCATAATGGGTGTCTATGAATTCTTGACCTGCACTCTCTATTAACTAGAGTTTACTGGATAATGTATTCGAATTTAAATGGCAGCATTGGATTCCCCCTTGAGGGTAAGTGCCAAGGTGACTTTAATGAGGGCGAGTTAAAACAAATAATGAGGGAAGGTTGCTGATTAACAGACATGTACAGGGATGCTCCGACCTCTGGGGAGGGTGAAAGGAGGGAGGAGATCTCTACGGGAAACCTGAAGTCGTTGTAATTATTCAAGCTTTGCCACTTGTAACAGGTAAGTGAGTTTATGCAGGATCACATAGTGTCACTTAACAAAAAGGAAAGAGGACTTTTACAGAAAGAGAAGAAAACAATATGAACAAAAAAACATGTCGCAACAAAATTATCATGTGTTTTTGAACAGAACAAGGTCACAAATATACAACTTGATCATAGAAGAATTTTAAAAAATGAAGGTCAAAGTCTCAGTTTTTGAACCTCACTAATTTTTAATCAATTTTCCAGGTGAGATGAAGTACAGCATTGAAATCCTGGTGTCATCTACTCTAAAAGTGAAAATTACACTTACCTGAGGAGGGATAATTCCAAGTAGGAGCTTGTTCAGCACCAATGTCTTCTGTCTTTGTAATTACCTATAGAGAAGGATTTAAAACTCATACAGTGGCTTCTGTAAATGGACCCACGTATGGGAACATCCATATCCTTGAATATTTACTTAACTGCTTCATACTGTTAAATACTTCTCTTTTAAGCAGGAACCCATTCACATGGGAATCACCGAATGTAATTTAATCTCACATCCCTCCTCCCCTTGTCTTTGATGTCACCTTGTGCTGCCCGTCATCCATCATCCCGAGACAAAGACGTCGTGAAAAGGCTTTGGTTCCGGTCTGAAAGGTGGGATTGTTGGGTGGGGGGTTGTGGGGTGGGGGGTTTGATTCCTGACTTGAAAGAAATGGAAAGAAATGGAAAATGACCCAGACCTTTGAAACTCCTCTTCCTCTGTGTACATACAAATGCAAGCACGTGCATTAAAGGATTGTTAGCGTCGGTGCTGCAGAGTTTGGATGCTATTTTATTTTGGAACAGGAACTAATAAAGCAGCTTATGGTGGAATTGAACTTAGCAGCTTCTTGTTAGACAAGTCTGAGCCGTTAAACCCATTGTGACTGTTGAAATTTGATGAGGATAATTTTCTCCGTAGGGAAAGTCCTACTCCCTTTTGTATTTGGGTCCTTGTTTACAGGTCCAGCGTGTGGGATCTGGTGGCATTGAGAGGTGAGGTTGCATATTGATTTTAAGATTCAAGACTCTTTAAAGCTTGTAGGAGAACCTGTAGTTGACCTGTTTAGAGCAACACTTTAGTTTGTCTGTTCTAGGCTTCTGTAGAAACATTGCACAAACAGTTTGACAAGGACCTGCTCCCTCTGTAGATTTAAAGGGCTCATTGTAAGGTAATTAAAACACAATGACTCCTATTTTTTAAGTGTTTAGACACTAATAGAGACATAATTTGAGTATAATTTTCTAGTTCCGCCACAAAATACTTCTAATCTACCATAAAAAAGAGAGTTAAATTATGATCAGCTGTTTCTTCAGGTAAAAGTAAATCTGAGATTGAAGCTTTTAATTACATTTCTAACCTGACTGATGAATAATATTCACTATCATCTTTGTGCTATTTTGTAACATTAAGATATAAATTTAGACACATGGAGTCAGAGCAGCTTGTGGTGCTCGTTCTTTTTTTTTTTTTTTTTCTTCACGAACCTCCAGGTGACAAATGTCCCAGAGTGTGTGTGTGTGTGTGTCACAGCAAGTCGTCTCCTCATCGGATGGAGCTTAGCATTTCCCAGCTGGAGTCTGGGGCCCCTCAAAGGGTCAGGGCCACAGCGGGGACTGGACGGTGCATGCGCCGTCAGATTTGGTGAAATGCCACAGTAGGAACAAAGACAAATGAAAGAGCTTTTTTGCCCTTTGATGCTGCAACTGAAGCCGAGGGCTATCGCCAGGAGCCGTGGAGCTGTGAGAACGCCGAGATCACACCGAACACCGAGACTCTGTGTCACAAAATCACATTCCCTCACCTTTAGCTGCTTCACTGTGGCTTATGAAGGGTTGTGATGTGTGGAAAAAAGTTGTTGTGTGGGAAAAAAAACTATTTTTCTTCATCATCGCATTCATCTTCTTCTTTTTAAATAATATTATCAACACTTTCTCTTTTCCCACTCTCAACATTTGCAAAACATTAGTGCAGTTTTCTTGTGTTGAGTTGCAGTTTGTTTGTGAGCTGAATCAGCGTTACAGCATTTTCAGCATTACATGTTTTCTGCATCATTTCATATTTTTTCAGTATTTTTTAGGATATTGAGAATTATGGGTGTTTATTAGATTTTAAAGTAAAGGTCATCTGGTTTGAACAACACTGCTTCATTCAGCTCTGAGCTTCACCTGATGGTCTGCAGCAGGTCAGTAAGTAATAAATCCTCCATAAGGTCTCTTTTCTGCTGCTGCTGCTGTCCGTGGTGCTGAAAGCTCGCAGCTCTCAGCACTTCAGATGCACTTCATGGTGCTTTGAGTCTTGTGTTGCTGGAGGACAACACTGTTCATACCTTCAGCCAACCTAGATGAGACGTCTTGATGTCTGCTGGGCTGGTCGAGGTCTCAACATCTTTAGATTCAGATGCTGCAGGTTTTAAATCATTCAGCATTAGTTTGATTTGTTTCACAGTGAGTCTGATGGAGTCTGTTGTGAGTCTATTGTTGCCTTATAGAAGCGGCAATGTGGTTGCAATTATTGCTTATCAATATGCCAAGTAATTGCCAATCTGTTTCTGTAGATTGGCCAATTGATCGATGAACTGATTGTTTTGACTCTGTGTTGGATTGTAATAGAAAAAGTCTGACTTTGTCATAAGTCCTCTTCAAAGGAAAGACCACACAGTTTTCACTTTCTGGTTCCTCTATGCTAAAGTCATTAAATGCTGTTTAAAGCCTCTTTATTTTAGGAAACTTGGAGATAAAAAAAAAGCTTCATAATCTGACGTTCTTTCTTAAATGTCATTATTTTGCAAAGCGGCAGGTCATTTGCATAGTACCAGACTCCAATTAGGAGCTACATCCACAAAAGAAGACAAGAAGAGAGGAAACGAGCAAAAATATCCTCTTTAGACTGACATCTTTGCTGTTAAAGACCCCTTTAGTGGCTCTCAGGTTAGAGCAGGTCGTCCACTCATCAGAGGGTCGATGGTTCGATCCCCGGCTCCATCAGTCTGCATGTTAGCTCGTCCTTCGGCAAAATACTCAACTCAACTCTGCCACCGGCGATGCTCATTGATTATATGTACCATTCAACGCTTTTATATATATTCACAGTAACATCTTATTTAACTGCCAGCTCTGTAAGCACAAGTTGTTTCTTTTTTTTTTTTTTTTTTTTTTTAGTTCGGGAACTTTTAATCTGATGAAAGACGCCGAGCCGAGCTGAAGGCTCTGAACCACCAGCGCAGGTCAGATTGACATTGTTGACGGTGGACAGGCCTTGAGATCAGAATGAATGATTATTCTGATTAGAGGCGCATGATTAGGAGTCTCTCCTTGCCTCCTCTCCGTTCCTGTCTTGCCTCCTCATGTGGATAAATCAAAGTCAGCCTCTAACTAAGTCTGTGCCGCTCCTCTGCAGAGTCATTAATCCAAGGATGTGGCTCACGGGGGGGGCGTGGGGGGAGGGGGGGGGGGGTTTTCTCTCCTCCTGCTTGACTCAGGAGTTGCTACATGAAAAATAAGCTCGCTCTCTCTTTCTCTTTCTCTCTCTCTCTCGTCTCCCCCTCTCCTCCACTCATCTCTCTTTTATTTGTTCTAATGGGCTTCTTCTCCTGTTTTTTTTTTTTTTTTTTTTTTCGCCCCCAGAGGGTGAGTTACGTGTCCTGCTGGGGTTGTTTTGTTTTTTTTTTTTGCCGGGATTGTGTGTGTGTGTGTGTGTGTAGTGGCGCTGTAAATTGCTTCGCCGTGCCCTCGCTCTACATTGCTCCAGGGGCACATTTCACAGATTCTCCCACTCTGTCGGTGTGATTTGTGTCTTCATATCCCATCTTTGTCTCTCCTCTCCAACACGCTTCTCGTGACTGTAAATGGGGTGTGTAAAGACGGATAAAAATGAAACAAAGGCAACTGGGTCCTGTCACGCCTAATCATCCAACCGTCTAAGACACACCCCCTCTTTTTCTTTTATCCTGCCTTCCTCTCTCTTTCTCCCAAATTTTTCTTTTTTTTTTCTCTCTCTCTCTCTCTGCGACGCCTCCACCTCCCTCCTCTCTCCTCTGTTATCATGGCCCGGAGAGCAGTTGTGAAATTCATGACATTCAGATCTGGAGGGGCTGGATGATGGAGGACAAGAATAGTCTTCCGAGTTACTGCTGGAATCTGTCTTTGATGAGTGAGTTATACAATGTCAGCAACCCCCCGATAATCTCGCTCTTGCAATTTGTGGCAGACAGAGAAAGAGAGAGAGAGAGAGGGAATCTCATTTGTTGCATTTGGTTACGGACCAGTGGAGCCTGTTTCTGCTCCATAACCTTATATCATCACTGACCAGTGACGTGTGCACGACCTGATACGGAATAACAGACAGTGTCGTGAAGATAGAAAGAAGATATTATCTTAATGATTTGTTCGTGACATGGTGTGTCTCTCTCGATCGTGCAATCATTTCTTCTCCGTTGTGAGATTCGTTGTAGGTAGTAGATTCTGTTGCTTTGAAAAATTCAAAGTTATCTGCTTAGAAATTCAAAGTTTGTCCGTGTCAAACAGAGCTTTCAAACAGCCCCTGAGACACTCAGCAGCCTGTGAGGAGGAAAAGTAGTTCCTCTGGCAAACAGCGAGGGGTAGTGTTGCTCCAAGACAACTTTTTTTTTTAATTCTTTTACCTTTTTTCATGAGGCTTCCTCTTTCCTTTTCCTCTCTTTTTCATTAAACCCTAAATACACTAGCTTGTTGATTATTCTTCTTAGGAGCATGTTAATACTTTACGCTATTGAAGATTTAAAGAATCCACTTGGTCGGCCTTCAAAATAAAAAATTATGAGTCATTGCTTTAATATTTTATTTCCTTCTGATGATTTTGTGATGCTGGTGTGAACTATCAGCTCACCGCTCCATAGATATCACATTTAAAAAGATCGGTGCTGTTTGAAGCAGTGAAAAAAGTGTATTTTATCCAGCAGAAAGTTCAATAAAAAGGGACATAAAGAAACATGATTGTGGGCATTTCTGGCTGCTGAGGCAGAGCCTGTTGTCCTTGCGATCTTGTCAGGAGTGTAGTTTGTGCACACAGCGGGTAAATATTTTATGTGTCTGTGTCCTGCTTTGCTGTTCCCACAGGGGAGGGACTGTACTGTAACCATGTAATAGCTCCTTAGCCTTTAAGACTCCCATAAGAAGAGTGAATGTTGCTGCTCTTGAAGGTTTTGCTGATAGAAGTGATGGCTACTGTATAGAAAAATGTTTTTATTCACGCACAATATATCAGCTAAGGTATATTCAGGAGGTGGATCCAGTCCATCATAAGGCTTCTGTGTTTTCTGTCTGTATCATATGGTCACAAAGAACACATCAGGTGGACCTGAATGCAGAAGACTGCAGGCAAAAAGGATCAAAAGCAAAATTATTTATTAAAAATTAACAGAAACTGAGCTCAGGAGGAGGCAGACAGAGCAGACGGCTCGACCCAGACCTTGTTCACACATAAATGGATATTTTCTTTTAAAGTAGCTTTTTCTGCATGTTTTGGCTTTTCATCCAAACACAAATGCAGTTCTAGGTTACTGAAAAAAACCCCAGATATTTTGAAAAATCCACCCATCATGGAAATGTTAAGCAATTCAGTTTGCAGTCTTGTTGTGCAGGCAATGAAACAAAGTGTTCGGCTCATGACGACAAATTATGTGCTGTTATTTACTTAGTTTGCATGAGGCAATGAAGTTCTGCTGCTAACTGTGCTAACGGGACTTTTATTCATGTTCACACATTAATTTACAGCCATTCTTTTACTATATTTAGGCACAGAGGTGTCAGAATGCATTAATGAGGTCCCGACATAATCCAACACCACAGCAACACCGACCCCACCACCAACATCGCAGGTTTAAGATGAGAAGAAGCAGTCAAATCTGTAGTTACGGTGAGCTTTCCTGTTTTAGCTTTTTCAGCCCCTGATTGGCTGATATTTGATTGACATATTTGCTTTGGCATGTTCATGACAGCATGTATTTAAATCAAAGCTTGAGTGTTCGGCTATTTTTCTGAAAATGATGGACGGATAAATTGTATATTTTCTTAAAGTACCTGTGTATGTGTGTATCTGACCAAAACCTGACTAAAACACAAACTAAACTGAAGAAGGGATGAGATGAAGGTGGAGAGATGGATGGATGGAGAAGCTCCGGATGTAGGAAACAAGGTGACGAAAGAGAAGAGGAGAGGAGCTGATTGACTGACTGAGGATAAAACTGAGAGCAGGGCGGAGCTAACGAGGCTGATGTAGGGCAGGTGTGAAGGGAGAGTGTGGAGGGAGAAACAGGCAGAGGAAACAGACAGCAAGACTCAGAAAAACATCCAGACCAGACAAAACCATGACACATCCTGCCTTTGTCGAACACAGACTATTGACAACGGGAAAATCAATGCAGAGTCATCAATCAATTATATAACTAATCAAGTTCCTCCTTATTTTTGTTTTCAGACTTTCTTCTTCTTATTACATTTCCTTCCTTCTTAAAACATATTTATCAGTTTCTCTTTTTTAAAGTAACAAACTTCACTTCTCTGTTTCTCAAGGTGATTTGTTAGTAAAGTATTTTTCTGCCATGGTGACAGTGGTGACTTAACCCGACCTTGCAGAGGGCAGCGTCTCATTACTGCCCCCCTCCTCACATTGACAGTAAAGTCCTCAAAGTCAAGGCTGACCTTCTTTTTGGAGACTCCAGCCCGTCTGCTCCGTCCGTCTCTCGAATGAAACCGGCAGACACAGACTAATTACACCAAACTGCCCTTTTCCTTTCACCTGCCACACACAAATCACTCTGGGTAAATAGCTTTTTTTTTTTCTTTTCCCCCCTTCTTTCCACATCTTCACGAAGGACATCTTTTACGGACACGAGAGAAAAGCTGAGGTGAAAAGAGCTCTCGAAACCACATTACTGTAGCGACAATAACATGTCAAGTCAGGGCAGTTTTATTTATACAGCCCAATATCACAAGTTATAATTTGTTACAAGGGACTGTACAATCTGTGCAGTGTACAACACACTCTGTCCTGAATTCAAATGAGGAGAAACTGCCCCAAAAGACCTTTTTAACAAGGAAAAAAATGGACGAAAACTCATGAAGAGCAGCAGAGGATGGATCCTTCTCTGAGGACAGACAGACATGCAACTGATTTCATGTGTATGTAACTGAAAATAGTTGTTAAATGAAACTATAATGACTTTTTTTTTTTTTACATAAAATAAGCAGAGAAGATGCATCCAGAAGGAGAACTGAGCAGCTTTATCTGTTGCCCACCACCTCGTCTCCACCACAGAGAGCAAGACAGAGGACAAGCCACAAGTTTCTCAGCAGAAAGTCTGGCTCCGGAGACATGTCTTCTGTTAGAGACGTCTCAGTGTTCCTGTCAGCTGAGGACCCGGGGCAGCCTGACTGGGAAGGAGGAGCTGCCATTTGTGCCTGTTTTTCTCCAAAAAAACAAAAAAGGAAGGGATCTGACTGGAGGAGGATGCATATTTTTTTTGCCTTTGGATTATAAAGTGAAAACACACTGAGATACTTTTCCATCTGCATAAAAAGCTGGCGGATAAAACAAATGTCAAATGTCAGTACATGAAAAGATGTAAAGGGATAAAAAAATCTTTGAACTGTCCCGATGCCCCGCCTCTAAAACACCTCCGCCGCTGAGGACAGATCCTCAACGGCTGCTGCGTTCAGGCTCAAACGCATCTGACGTTCGCCCCGAGGTCATGACCCAAATATATCAGAACATACAATATTCTTACATCTTATGTTCCTCTCTTTCTCTGCAGCAAAGTCACCTCGTCTTTAAATAACAAGTTCAGTCCCAAAGCATCTATTTGTGTCCCTTTTTAAACAGAATGTAATGATTGATGGTGAAGAGACTGAGGATCAAATTGTGAGAGGGTCAACGCAGGACAATCAGCATCACTATAAAGCACACGGGGAGCAGAAGGACGTCGGTGGGGACATGGTGGACGACACGTTCTTGTGTCCTCTGTTATTTGATTTATAGCACACGTCTGGCCCGAGTCCAGTCAGACCTAATAGAATCACTAAAGGTCGACTGGGGAGTAATCAGGGCACCCCGACATTAGCGCTGATGCACAGGAGGACAAGGGGACAATCGATGCACTTGAACCAGACAGGGCAGTGAAGGATACACAGCCTCATCACAGCAGAAAACTTAATGATTTAGCCGGATAAACAGTATGAAAGACGGGGACAGAGAGAGAGAGGACATGAAAGGAGAAAAGAGCAGAGAGAGGGAGGTGAAACAGAGGAGAAAGAAAATGAGAGGAGACATGAAGGAGGACATATCAAAGGAGATGTAGGATTGTCCTCTCTTGTTTGACTACAAGCGGACACGTGCTCTGCCGGCAGATTGACACAGATATCACTTACCGCACGCCCTGATGAAGGTGTCACTTTGACAGGTCACTCCATTCGATTTGCTGCGGAGGTTCAGGAGACGTGTGATCACAGCACGACCTCTGAATGTGGTTTTTTTTAGAGCCGGAGTCGTCCGGTTGAAACAGGTCGAGTGACAGGAGACACTCGTGAACATGAGATCATTTAGCTCGACCTCTTTTCAGCCTAAATCCACTTCAGTTGGAGTTTTTATCTGAGATGTAAGTCAGGTGATATGACAGTAAACTAAGGTATTTTCAGGACAATATTAACTATAAAACCTATGTATTTATTTGGCTGTTTTTGTTTTAAAATCATTAGATTTCGAATCAGGACTTGAAAACCTGTTACTGTGTCGATTTAGTGTTTGACATAAGTTGGCAAGACACCTTGAATTTTCATTTTGAGTGCAATACAAACCTTCTGCTGAATCACCAAACTTTCCCGGAAGGAAAAACGGAAGAAATATACCAGTGGTGAAAATGGGCGTTATTGAAAAAATGACAGATTTGTGGAGGTCTTAAGCATTTTTTTGTCACTTATGTCATAGAAAAAGAATAACAATCAGCTGCTTTTTCCAAGTTTGTCTTCACATACAAGGAATTTGACCCCAGTTTTGCGTTGCTGTCAGTACACCAACAGGAATAAAAAAACATGCAGGCAGAACAAGGACACCATGAGAGTCTGAACACAACTCAACTTTATATGTTGTTGCAGTAAAACTAGTGCAAAGAAATACAGAATAAATACTGGATGAATCTTGAATATAAAGTGTATGAATTATTCATATTATGTGCATGTTTACATTTCTATATGCATTATATAATCCATAATTTACGATTCCATATGTACCGTTTTAGCAACAATGAGAGAAGAGTTTCTTTGTAGAAGTTATATAAACTGTGCGTGCCGCATTTACAGGGTTAATGTCCAGTTTAAATGGTGAAAACAGGAGTGTATGACAGCGTAATGAATGCTGACTGAGAGATATAAAACTGTTTCCATACAGGAAGTTGACCCCAATCAGGGTCAAAAGGGACAAAACCAGAAATCCTTACCAACTATATGGGACATGCAGGCTATACTGCACACACTGAACTTTACATTGTGATACATCAGTTAAGATTCAATGATTTTAGCTGTTTTTTTTTGCCCCCACTTGAACAAAGTCCTGACTTTGAGGGAATTTAACAGTAACTGGCATGATTATATCTTAAAGCATGTAGGATACACATTCTTCTCAAGTGGATAAAATACGAGTGGAGCTGCTTGAAATGTGACAAATAAACCAAAATGGACAAAGTAACAGAGTGCAGCACCATCAGCGGCACCATCTTTGATCAAACTGATTGATTTCTAGATGTTTATGTTCTCTGTTGATCGACTTAAGTTTTAGGACTTATTTTAACTGGAACATTTGTAAATATTTCATCTTATAAAACATGATTACCTGAGAAAGTATCTGTCAGATCAAACGAGTGATGAAAAAATGTGTTGGTTGGAGCCATTGAGACAGACTTGTCAGCAAAACAAACTTGTTACACATAAGTGTCTACTTGACACTCAGCCATGTTTTTCTGCGTCTGCATGTCGACAGCCTCATGGTCGTTCATCAGCGAAGAGCTTTTGTGATCCACATCAGGAGAATCATTCATCAGAGTTGAGTATCAGAGGGAAGTTGCCTTCACAGCTCACATGTAGGAAATTTCCATTTTTTGAACCTTCTACCTTCTGAAAATGAAGAAAAGAGTCAGAGACACCAGGGTCCCGAGAAACAGTCCCGTGTGTTTCCAGGACGACAGGACAGTCGGACGCACCTTCCGCTCAATCTGGCAAAGATAAGAGCTACTTAGTCAGAGAGCAGAGAGGAGACAGAAGGAGGGAGGGCAGAAATGTGCACACACACACATAAAAATACTCTCAGACAGAAAGCACACACACATACACACACACAACCCGATGAGGGCTGAGACAAGGAGGGAGGAGAGAGGAGGAAGAATCAGAAGGTGTGGAGAGAGAAAAGGTGCGCAGAGACACAGACAGGAGGAGATATGGCTCTTTTTCTTTAGCCTGGTGTTGTAAACTGCTGTGATATCCTGAAGTGTCATCAGCCGTCCTGCAGGATGCCTCAGAGGAAGAGGAGCTTCACGTTCGGAGCTTATGGAGGGTAAGAGAACAGAGGATTGATCTCTCTGAGTGCGCTGTGATTTTGGAGTTTTCCAGCTCTGTGTGTGTGTGTGTGTGTGTATTTGTGTGTGTGTGTGTATTCGTGTTACCTGTTGCATCCTGTTACTAACCTGTCTGACTCCGGAGCAGCGAAGACGAAAGGTGTGAGACAGCTCAGGGGGGTTTCACTGCATCTGCTCGAACAGCTGCAGAACTAGACGACTCCGACAAGGTCACCAACTGTCACCGCCATGTCGTCTCCCCCCCACCCCCACCCCCACCCCCCATTTACAGCTCGAACCATTAATAGTAAATAGCTGCTGAGATGCTCGTGGGATGAGATCAGTGTATTTAATGTGTGAAGCCACAGAGGGGGATGTTAGAGACACGGCTGCTTGTTTGTCTGTGTCATGGTGACACGTTACAGCTTGTTTTTTTTTCTGAGTTTCTCGTCAGAGAGTGCAGACTGAGAGTACAAAACAACTTAAGAGTGGTTAGTTTACAGAATCCTGATATTAATTTTTCCCTCTGGATCGTCTGGTTTCAGAACAGAAGTGTTATGAACTCAGTGACTCGTCAGATTGAACAGACAGGCAAAGGCAGCAGCTCAAATCCAGTGTTTTATAATGGAGAGATAAAACTGGTTTGTCTGACAACAGAGGATGAAGGATAACAGATAACATTAATGTAGATATCCTGATTATTTATTTTAATGACGAATAACCCAACAAATTAAAATAATTAGTGTTTTAACCTATAAATTCACAGCTGCTTCAACTTTGATAATACTACAAATACTTCATGGACTTCTGAGCTTCTGTAAATGGACTGAAACCAAAGAAAAATAATTGATTTTCTTATTTTAAACTCTTGGAGAGTTGAGCGTGCAACCTTTTTCGTTATCAAGAGAGTTTCCCTCATGTGAGCTGAGTGTTTCTATGTGTCTGACCATCCAACAGAGGCAGGTGGAGGAGGGTGAAGGCGAGGTGGGGATTTTTCACAATAACTTTTTTACATCACAGTGAGTGAACCACAGGTTGTTTCATGAAATATTCAGATTCAGTCCATCATAAACAGAGACAGAGTTATCTGAAAACAATCAAGACGTGTGTGTGTGGATTTCCTCATCAACTCCATTGCACTAAAAACAAACATTAAAACAAAGCATCGGTTGTTCATCATCGACAAAAGTGGTGTGTCATTCTCAGAGAGACAATTAAATGTTTGCAACACAGAGTTATTAAAAGATAACAGATTCAATTAAAGTCTTATTAGGGTTCGTGTTTGGCTGTGAGGAAAGTGAGACCGCTCGCTCTCTGGCGGCTGTGGGAATAAGTTAAACATCTCATGAGTGGGATTTAAACGAGGAAGGACGCGACTCGACAGAAATCATCGCTCATGTAGATTTGGTGATTTTTGTAGCTGTCAGAATGTGAATCCCAGAGATATGAAAGGCTTTCTGTTTATGAGCAGTGAGCCGCTCGGGCACGAGGTACATTAGAATTCATGAGACGACAAAATTACTTTTACTATTGTGTTTTGCTGCTCGTGGGCTCTGCCAAGTCTGCCTGGAAAAGACTCACAAGGCTCAGTTTGACATTTCTGTAGTAGGAGTCAGGTTGTAGCCTGAGTGCACACGCAGACGCTACCAGCAAATAGTAATAATAAGCAAGTAAAGTGCTTTGTAAGGGCATAAAAAAAAGCAATATTTCTGGAACAGCAACAACCACTTTGTCACCAGAGCGGCGATGAGATTCTAGGAATAGTAATAAAAAAAAGTTGTCATTCTCAAAAATATACGGCCTCACTGTTATTGCAACTGTTCTGTCAAGATTATTTTTTCGTGTGTGTGTGTGTGTGTAAAACTGATAGAAAGTTGTAATTTTATTAAGCTTTCTCGGCTTCAGGTGTTTTTTTTCTGCATTTTTATTGCAACATCACACCATTTTTTTGTAATTTTTTTTTTTGTTTTGTTTTTTAAATGTTTCTAGTTCATATGCTTCACAAAAAACGAATGTCAGTCAAACTGGTGATGGTCACATAAGGTGCAATTTGTTGTGTCAAAATGTGATATTTGTGCTGCCAAACTGGTCAAAAGCTGAGATGTTAACAGTCAAAAGGCAACTGAAAAGTCTTATTTCTCTCTGATAACACTGCTCAATTGATTCCTCCATAATGAGCCCATCATAAAGGTCAAAGGTGACCTGAAATATCCCACTTTGTCACAGTGGTAACAGTTAAAACTGAAAAATACACCTGTGCTGTGTTACCCAGATATTAGCTACTTACATGCAGAATAAAACACAACTGTTCAAGAAAAACTAGACATCAATGTATCATATATATGATAAATATATACCACAGCCAACAACCAATCAGATTGTTTGATTTGATCTGTCTATTATATAAATAATGTTTCAATAGACTTTAGAGGTTGACTCTATTTTTGAACTGTTCGAAGTGGTGACCTGAAAAAGGTCATGTTGATGTTGATGTCAGCCGTGACACGAAACAACCAACATTAAACACAGTTCGTAGAAAACACTGAGTTCACCATCACTCACACTAATTCAGTCCCAGCAGCAGTCTGACCTCCAGCTCCCTTCTTATTAAGACAATTAAACAGAGTGAATGAGAGAAAAGGTGCATTTAATACTTTTACATGCAAATCACTGAGTTCCAGGAAAGATCCACATGGCTGTGCAGAACAATAGTTGTTAAAGCGTTCATGTGAATGTTTTTAAATGGCTAATGAATCAGACCGGTTTTAAAAGCAGGGCAGTGAAATGAAAAGATGATTTTTTTGGGGGGGGGGTTTGGCTCAGAACAGCTTGTCCTTGTTGACACACGGACCTCAAATTGTCCATAAATCAGCTCCACTGAAGCAGTTTGATGTCTCTTTGGCTTGTCAGTCGACGGGGCTTTGTTCCATATTCATTTTCCCCTCCATCTATGATCCAACCTGATAAACCTTCTGATCACACTCGCCCTTCTAGTTCTCCAAACCACCGCTTCCTCTGGATTCTTTGAAAAGCAAGCTGCTGTCTGTAATGCATTAGTATGTTTGTGTCAAGAAAAGAAATTAGCTTTTTTTTTTTTTTTCCGCTCTTTCGCTTTAATGCCTCTGACATGTTTGGTTTTATTCTGCTGTCGTCAATAAATTGTGTCCCGTTGTTAAAAGCCTTGTTGTTGAAAAGGAGTCTCTCTGGGGAAATTAATGCCTAATGAATAACAGGGAAAAGGATTCTCAAACAGAAATGGATGAAGCACAGGCTTAGACCATCAAATTACCGGTCTACATTCGTTTCAGGATTTGTCTTTTTTTTAAAGAAGCGATTTTCGTCGCAGCATAATTTCCACATGCAATTGAACGGAAATTGCCGTCAGCTGATTATAATGTGGCTGCAAACAAAAACCGGTGAGCTGAGAAAACAAACTGGAAATTGTCCCCCTCCCTGGTTTGAGCTTCAGTTATATCGTCACCTGCGCGAGTTTTCTTATTGATTTGACGTTCTCTTTGTTTTATGTTGATTCAGAGCAGGTGATCATGTGAAGTAGGCAGAATCATTCAGAAGCAGTAGATAGTGGGCTGAATCTCTGGGTGAGCAGCTATATTCAACGCTGTTTCCTTCATCATGTTCAGTAAACTTTTTCTTTTTTTAAACCTCCCACGTGTTTTTAAATCCACAAACCGCAGGAAGAAGCAGGTGAGGTCAGAGCCCTGATATGAACGCCCCTACACGAGCTTAAAGGCCTTGTTTGATGTCAGTCACTTGTCTATTTTGAGATTTTGAGGTTGTGATGGTAAATTTAAGACCTGGAGCGAGTTTGTCTATGATGGTTCAGGCGTTAAATTACAGCTGTCTGTCTCTCTGCTGGTGAGTAAAGTCACCTTTAAGTCTGAGGGAAAACTGGGAACTATTCAGCCAAGGATTGTAATAATATGTAAATAACCCACTGACTTTCTTTATCAGTCAATTAATCAATCAGAAGAGATATAGAAAATTAATTAGCAGTCATTAGTCATTTTTTTACACATAAACATCAAATATTGTCTGTCTTAGCTTTTGAAATGTGAAAACATGCTGATTCTCTCTGTTTTATAACCTTGTAAACTTAATATCTTTCAACCCTTTGAGCTTTGAGAACTCGTGACAAAACTACTAATTGAGAAAATAATTGGCAGATTAATTGATAGCAAAAAAAATAATCATCAGTTGCAGCCTTATTCTGCATACTGATGCACATGCATTTAGAGCTCCAGCAGGCAAAACCTTCTGCCATCACTTCATTTAATCCCTCCAATCGAGCTTTGAGCAGCAGGAGTCGCTCACTCTGCAAAACCTCCAACTAGAGGCTCTGAACTCCACCACTCGAGCACCCGAGTCCCTCTGGTTGCTCCTTCAGTGCTTTGTAGCCCCAAGACAGAGACATCTGTAACGCTGTAACAGCCCCCCACAACCACACACACAAACACACACACATATACACACATACCTGTCCACCTTAGGAGTATTTTACACAGTTTGTCATCTTTACCACCTGTTGATAGAAGCCCTGTGGCGTCAGGCATGTGCATTGATGTATGTAAAAGATGGAAATTTAACCTAATTGAATCAGACTTTTCCCCTTTACTGTTTACATTCATGTGCATTTGATAAGTACAAAGCACATCAGCCAATAGGGACACCCTGTCTCTGAAATGACCTGTGATTGGCCAAAATCTCCCGTCGCACACGCCTGATTTTTCTAATGTTTGAAAAGAGCCAAGAGGAAACACAAAGGTCCAAAGGAGACGAGAAGAAAGACTTTTTAACACTGATGTATTAGTCACATTCACTCACTGGACTGATGGTGTTGGTTGAAGGTCTGTGGTTGATCAGGGATAAAATGAGAGCAAAAAGGTGGTGGTAGTGTGTTTGTGCATGTGTGTGTGTGTGTGTGTTAAAAAGGCAAAAATGAGTAAAAATCATGGCATCTAAAACTTGTGAAGTACTGCTGACGGTTTAACAGGCTTATCTGCAGTCTATTAAAACAAACCTACAAACAAGGATAAAAAACACAACCACATGAACCACAAAACCGAGTCCTTTGGGACACACACACACACCCCTGTGCCTGTGTTCATCAGATCAAGCTCCTGCCACACACTGATTACGAAAAACATGCATTATTTTATGTGTAAGTGTAAAAAAAGGCTCTCACAAAGCTTTTTAATCATATCTCTTTCCGTGTCATCCCTCCATCACAGCTGTTTTTTTTCTTAACAGGCAGCTTTCTTGTCACTGATGTTCAGTCAAGACACAACATTGACTGACTGTTTCTGACTCGTCTCTTCGGCTTTTTCTGTGATCTCGAGATGATACAAATACTTACGATTTGAATCATCACAACGCAGACAAGCTGCATCTTTTCCTGGCAACCAGCCAAATGATGCCCCCCCCACCCCCCTCAAGGGGTTCAGCTTGTCAGTAAAGCTGCATTCACTTCAGTCACTTTAGAGAAGAAAAATAAAAAAAACCCTTGATGGCAGCTCTGAAATTAAATTAGCTGGTTCGCTGCCATCTCTGTAGATCCACATACATTTCATAAACCAGCTGAGTGTCGACCACGCGGCCTGTAGAGGAAAACAGGACCTCGCTGCTGTGCATGCTGGGAACCAAAGAGTCTAGCAGATCACAGCAGCCTTTATTTATCGAGTCTAGCAGAGGAAGAGTGCTGATGTGGAATAATTACTGAAGTGCTCTTGACAGTCTCGTGCTGAATGGTAACACTTTCTTCTCCTTCCACTCGAGGAAAAAGCTTGATGAATACATTTAGCCTCATCGCTCACATTTAAACATAATTCATGGAGTTTTTTCAGTCTGAATGGCTCGCTTTTCTATTGTGCTTCTTCTTAGCAGAGAAGAAAAACACTCCGTGGTTCAAATGAGCCTCCAGCTGTCGGTGAAATTCACGTGTACTGTATCCAAATATTTGTGATTATAATACATAAAATAACCGACGGCAGTATCCACCTCACCAAGGTTACTTAGGTTTGTTTAAAATCAGACATTAATCTCACACTGAGCAATAATTGAAGTGCTTTTAAGGACACAGATACATGAAGAAATTAGCTCCAAAGTGTGTTTATTAAGAGCTTGTTCTTACATCTTCTCATGAGAGACTAAATAATCTTAAAATATGTAACATTTCTACATGAAATTATCTAGAAACATCTTTATCTGTGTTGGATATTTTAAAATTAACAGAGATTTTCATCTGTTGTTAACTTGGTGACACCAGTTAGAGTTCAAGGAAGAAAGTCGGCAAACGTGACAAAACATAATGTGAAAAAACTCAAATAAATTTCCTCTTCTGTGAATATTTATGCTTAAATCAGTCAGATAGATTTTCATTTGCATTGTCGGCTGTTTAACAAAGACGTAAAGAAATCCCATGATTCCATGCTACTTCGTCTTTCGTCTTTTGTTTTCTCATCGTTTTGGTAGAGAGACCTCTAGTGGCAGAAATTACATATTATGTATTTTAAAAATCTTTTGAAATATTTATACAAAAACTTAAAGGTAGAATAACTTTTTATTATCACAGCAGCCAAACCTTTTTTTTGTTGTTGCCTTTCACCTGTTTGTGTGTCCTTCCCTGAGTGTCAGGTGCCTCCGCAGTGGATGGAGGTGGAGGTTGTTTATGTGTCTGTGTCTCACTCTGACTGTTAACATCAAAACACTGTGCTGCCTGTGTCAGCAGGGGGATAATCACCAACCGTATCGCTGACTGGCAAACTGATATTTCCATTCTCAACAAACAGAGCAAAAACAGCCGAGCCCTCACCAGCAACACACACACACATAATGTCACTGTTTGCAAGCCAAATACATTTTACACTTTTTTTTTTTTTCTCCCTGCAAAGGTGAGTGGTATCTAACGACAGAGGCGAGGCAGCGCAGGAGGTGAAATAATGTGTTTGATGTCAGACACAATGCAATGATACTCTTTCAATTTCTTACATCATCCCATCTTGTGTCACACACTTTTATCCCATGTCTTTTTTTAAACAACAGATACGAGCGCTGAAATAGGAGGAGAGACAGGAGGGGAGGGGAGACAGGAGGGGAGGGGAGACAGGAGGGGAGGGGAGACAGGAGGGGAAGGGAGACAGGAGGGAGGAGAGACAGGAGGGAGGGCGAGTGCAGAGAGAGGAAGAGATAGTGACGGGCTGCTGAGCCGTGGAGTTGGCAGGAACAGAGGGGCATCAGTGTGAAGACACAGACGTGTTCAGATACTCAGATGAGACATGTAACAACCCTGATATGACCACTCAGCTCTACCCTGCCACCCAGTGGTGCGGGCATGCAATTAAATATCGACCCACTGCTGCTTCAAGAGTAAATAAAGAGGGATATTACAGCAATTAAGCTTTGCACTTCTGCGATATTTGAGGAGTTTAAGAGTTTTTTTCTAGACGAAACAGTTGGAAAGAGAGGAAATACTTGTGAAAATAGACATTTAATTGATGCTGGTCCTTGTTTAAAGTGCTCATTAAGTGCTGTGTGTCTGGGTTTGAATTCATGTTTTCATGGGAGGGGGTGTCATAGTCGAGCTAAAACAAGGCCTGAAGTTGCTGTAGAATAGAAAATAAAACATACAGTATCACACTGCACTGTTTTTTTATCCATCCCAACATCTCCTGGGCATCAAGGATCTATTTTAAACCTGGAAAAGATGCTGAGCCATGAATATTTTATAAAAACAATAGCAAATCACTTAAGATCTGCAGGAATTGTCGACTTTGAATGCATCTCTTTCCCTGAACTCACCTTGTGTTTGTGACATTGCCAGAAATCTCATTTATCATTCCGAAAACATTTTTTTTATAAGATTGAGGCAGAAAAGGGAATAATCAATACTCTGTTTTTGTGTCAGTGTCCTCAGTTATTGATGACAAACTGCAGACAAACGGAAGGTTAACATATTGTTTTGCAGCACAGAAGTTTTCAATGCACTCTGGATCACATTTTCTTCTTATTTAAACATTTTTACAAGGTTGAAACTGGAGAAAGTTCACTCAGATGACCTGTTAGTGACCTCACGTGGAGCTGAAAGTGAGTCTTGGTGCTTAAAAACGCCCCTTTCTCTCTTTCTGAAGGAGAACAATGGCTTCAATTTCCTTTATGTTGTTTTACTGATGAATGGAGCGAGTCCCGGTGAGTGTGTTGGCATCGCATGACAATGGTAATTATTTGATCGGCTGAGCCCCGGGGGGGGGGGGGAGGGATAAGCGGTGATTATCAGTAGATTGATTGTCCACAACCATCGTCTACTACGGTGTCGCTTCAAAGATTGAGCAGGTGTGAGAATTCGCTCTGCATCATTTGTATTCAGGCTAAATGAAGAGAAAGTATCAGCCACATGAAACTCCAAACACTGTGTAAATGTAATGCACCAACAGAGAAAAACAGTCCAAGCACTTTGTTGTTACTGGCAGCCATTTTTTTTCTGCTTTACCAACACATTTTCATCCCAGGTTGTTAAAAAAATCGGAGCTTTTGTCGCATCCCTCTGCATCTCATCCAGACATACAAGCTTCCCTGCAGAGCTCTCCTGCTGCAAAACCTTTTCAAACTCATGGTTGGCATTGTGAAAGTGTTTCTGTTTGGTTAGGTTTAAATACCAAAACCGCTCAGTCAAAGCTTGGCATGCTGGACCACATCAAATTTGTGAATTGCTCCAGTACTTTTCAGTCCATTTTTATGATGCCTCTTCTACAAAACGCCTGTTGACTCAGCTAAACAGACCTACAACTGAGCAGAGCTACAGAGCCTGTGACTAAAACTGACTGGTGCTGAGCTACACATGCATGTTGGGGTGATGCTCGGTCCAATTTTAAGCAGGAAAGAAATGACGGCCTGAGTACAAATATCCAAAAACTACAGCTTAACAAAAGCAATGCAGAGAAAGAACCCTGATCCATATTTAATAAACACAGACAGACGGTTTGAAATTTGTGAGCCTGTTGAGTCGAGCTGTTACAAAACAATCAAAACATTGAAACATGTGACTTGTGATAAAGCTCCTTTCTCAGTCATCTCATCAAACCTGCTTAGTATGAAATAAACAGTTGTGATTGGTCCAACATGAGGCAGGATGGGTGGAAATCTGTCTGAATGGGAAGGAGGCAGAGTTTCATCAGCAACCTTGTTGGATTCTCATGTGTCTTGATTAGGTTGATTAAAACAAGCAGACTTGGTTAGTTCTGGAAACAATCTTTGGTTCTTTACCTCAGGTTTCACTTTCGGTCTCATATAAACTCCATTAGTGCAAGTCAACACTTTAGTTAACTTCAAACCCCCTGAGGACTTAGTTACTGTTTCTCCATACTGGATGCAACAGTTTCTATGAGCATCTAATACTGACACAGATGGGTTTAGATGGTTGGAGTTTGTTAAATGTGTCTCATAGAGATGCTAAGAGGTTCCTTGTGCATGAGAGTGAGACTGATCTCTTACCTGTAAGAGCACACACTTTCTGTCTGTGTCTTCAATCAAATCAAACCATCTTTTCTGCAACAGAGCCCAATGCTCTTTATTAAGTCCTTGAGTATAAAATCCTCATTTTATTTTAGCATGACATGTTTTTTTCTTGCCTTAGTTTACCTTTTTACTTGTTTTTAAAATCTTATTTTGAAACCTGCTCTATTGGGCCCCCATCACATTCAGACATCTCCAGACTCCAGCAGTGTGTCTGCCTGCCTGCCTGCCTGCCTGTCTGCCTGCCTGCAGGGCACATCTGCCAGCAGCTCCTTCCCATCTCTGAGACAATCCCACTCTGGATGTACTTAGCAAGTGGTTTGCATTCAGACAGACAGAGAGGTAGAAAGAGTAAGCAGAGGGGAAAACAGAGAGCAGTGAAAGGAGATGATATGGTTCATACTCATCTGGCTTCGAGGAGGCACACTGAGGTGAATATTGTTGAAAACGTTGAAGCTACACTCAACAAAATTCTTGCATCATGGATCAAACACAGTGTGTATTGTGAAACCGTTGTGAATTGTTACTCGACTCTGCTGTTCCGTGGTGTGTTTCACCATCCTTTGGGTCATTTTCTTGGTTTTAAAGCCCACAACTTTACTGTTTTTTGAATCAGTCTCATCCGTGTCGTTTGCAGCCACAGCAGACAGCTGCTGCTCATCAATAAACGGCAGCAAAACAAAGTTAGCAACAAGTTTGAGAACATGGTGGTGATTCAGCAGCTAATGAACCAGCTGAGCCCAGTGACTGGGGATTAATGTTGGCATTGTGCATTTGGACAAATCACAGATCTGCTGAAACTTTATTTTTCTTTGCTTTTTTCATCCATAAGTCTTTTGTTAAAATCTGGTTCATTTAAGGCATACAAATCTACATTTCTCCAAGTTGTGAAAAACATTGTAATTTGGTTTAATTTCACTGGTTTTGCCACTAAAATCACAGATGGAAATTCTCTCATTCTCTTGTTAGAAACATCAGGTTTTGGTCTGACGGTGTCGATAAAATCACTCGGTTGAAATCGTCGTTCTTAAGTGATGTTAAACTCTGCTCTCCTGCTTGGCAGCTGTCACACCGAAGTGATGCACCATCACCATCTGCTCCAACCTGCTGGTGACAAAGTGTGGCTCATACGGGCCTGCATGTGATAGCAATTAAGTCCTTCTGTGATGATGTGTTGAAATGTTGATATGTCACATATAAATGTACAAAAAGTACAAATCCATTATTTTGCATCAATGTAAACTCTAAACAGATGTGCAGTGACCAGGCTGGACAGATGTTTCTCTCAGGACTTGATGAGTAAACCAAATTTTTAACAGTCAGTTTTGGACTGACATTTATTGGACACTTTTAAATGAATCCTGAAATATCTCTTTGTGAAGTGATTTACCATCTCAGCGTTTTCAGATGATAACATGTCAGTCCTGATAAAGTTGTTCCTGATGGAGCAAAGTTAGGCTCATAAAAAAAAGGGATCAAGTTTAGAAACCTTTCAAAGTCTACTGAAAGTACGATGTAGTCTGTGAACTGTGATTTATCTGCTGTCACTTTGTTTTTCTCCAGAGTTGACAAGAGCTTCTCCAGGACCAAAACCTTATGGTAAGTCATCTCCTTCATGAAAAACCACATTAAACAAAAGAGAACTTTCTTCTTCCCTTGTTGCATTTTCAACTGTTGAAGTTTTTTGAGATGTTTTGTATTTTGCATATGACAAGCCACAGTCTTGATTGGACATCTAACTGGAATGAAACTGGAACGTTGTGGACTGGTTCGGATCTTTGTAGAGTTAAGATCTGCACATTATGTCAGCATTCATGTTGTTTATCTGCTCTGCCTGTTTCCACTGTCAGCATGACTTTGTGTTGTCTGCTGCAGCAGTAAACAAGACATTTTCCGTACTTTCACAGTCAGCTGACTCGGCGTTAGGAACAAAGAGGTTTGAATCTTCTGTCAATTTACTGCTCAGCCATCGACTTGCAAGCCTCTTCACTATCATAAACTCTGAATGTGCTGTTTTTAGTGGAGAACAAATCATGACCAGAGTGAAGATGTAGCTAAAAAAGGGTAAAGGCATGTAAAATCTGTCTATTTTTAGAGAAGTAAAGCCATTAACAGACTTTGGCTCTTCTTTATCTCAAGCTTGGCCTTTTTTTTCCGGACTCGTAATAAGATTTTCAACCGTGCGTTTCTCGCTTAGAAAAAAGCCTGTGTGCTCTTACGGCTTTGACATCTGCATATGATGGAAATGGAGATAGTGGATAGTTTGTACTGTTCCCGTACTTGGCAGGTAATCTCACAGCGTGGAGAAGGGAAAGTGTGGCTGTAAATACATGAGCAAGAGCAGATGGAGGGAGACAGGGAGCACAAGTATGTGGCTAATACCAGCTGGCCATGTTGGGCACTCGCCTTCGAGAAATCAACCGTCGAAGTCCACAAGAAGGGTGATAGTAACTAATAAAGGCAGAAAAGCCTTTGCAATATTCCAGTGCTGTGATGAATGCATGTATTTATTTATTTGTTGTGCTGCAAAGTAATTTTATAACCAAATCCATGTTTAAGTGATTGTTGCTATAAATCTAGCAGACACATTTTCTTGTGCAGTGGATTTAAATGTCACCATGATACTTGCTGCAGTATTTGGCAGAATGTTTCCATTTTGCATGGACTCAAAAATGGACTGCAGTCACAATCCATGTTTAATTATATCAGAGAAATGGAAAAAGCCAAGTGGACTAAGTATACATTAGCTCTTCTCGGCCGTGCATACATCTCTGCGTGTCATATGCAGTGAGGTAACCGAGCATATTCCTTTGTGTTTAGTCACCGTCGGTGGGCTAAAGACTCGAGTCGTAATGAGTTTGAAAAGGTCAATGGGATGGCACGCTGGAACGGGGGGGAAATTGAAGGTGTGAGGATGATTCAGGCTCATCAGAGGAGAAAACACCCTCACACACCCGCTGAAATTCATTATGAGGATTGGAGTCTCACCCCGTTGCAGACGGGGCTGCGGTGCATGCTAATGGCACCGCGGGGCCGGGCTGTGTGCAATCCACAGCGCAGCTCTCTGATTATAATCACTGAGTCATTATGCCAATTGTTTATTCCATCTTTCAGGCTGCACTTGGACTAAAAAGCCCAAGTGTCAACATCGCACTTAGTATTTAATCAATTCTTTCCGTTTTCATCCAGGGAGTGATTTCCTGTGATTTCTTGAGGAGTTTATTGTTTATTTCCAAGTCCAGTATTTTTGTGTAAATATCATATGTAGTTGCTAGAAAAGGGTTATGGCTTCATTACTGCTATAGGACATGTGTGAGGTTGTTTCATAAGCATGTGTGTGTGGCTCTCCATCACTGCTACCTTGCCTCTCATACAGCTGTTGTGTAAAGAACAACAGTGTGTCGGCCAGATTTACGATGGCGGCTTGAGTCACAACACCTGCCATTAAAAAAACTGGCTTTTCCGGATCCCCTGCAATGTACCGATTCCCCTACTCCATCACAGCATCAGCATCCCCTACCAGCCTGATGTAGGTGTGTGTGTGTGTGTGTGTGTGTGTTTGTGGAAGGACAGACAAACACAAGGTGCCCCCCCCCCACTTTCCCATCACTTTATCGAGCACTAACTGTCTCCATCATCTCACCTGGTCACACAAACACTGTGTGCTGATGTGACTTGAGTGCCCTGAATCATTCAGACAAGGAGGTGTTCATCACGAAAGGTGACAACACACTTCTTTCACTGTGCTAAACTGTTCGCACGTTGTCCCCAATTAAACACTTGTTTACTCGATTGCACTCCGTGATGGTTCTCCTGCTATGCAGCGTGAAGGAGGCCAGAATGAATGTCACAGTATTTCTGCAAGAATTGTTGTTCTGGATGTGGAAATTTTTGTGCCTGACAATTCGATTCTGCTCTGATGAGAAAAGACATTAGAAGTTCATGTCACAATCAAAATGACTGTTAAGTGATGCAGCAAAAAGGAGCTGAATGACTTCATCTGCATTTTTATTTAGTCTGATTGCAACTCGCTTCTTAGCTGACTTTATTTTGGTCAGGACTCGACTCAAGGGGCTCCTCTCTAAAATGCTGTAATAATTTACATGTGTGCACATCTGGAGGTTTGTCTGCAGCCATTCAGCCAACCTCTCTGAGAAGCTCCAGGGCCTCGATCCTGAGCAGCCCCCCTCGGCTGACACGAGGAGCCGGGCAGTAATGAAGTGGCCCTTGGTGTTGAACAATGGGGGAAGAGTCGGGCTAAGAGGCCTCTAATTGGACATCTGCGCCTCTTCAGATTGCTGTTAATGGCCGCTCACCCTGCTAATATAAGTGTCAGTATCGTGAGGAGAAAGCAAACAGGAAGAGAAAGCAGCCAACAGAAGCTCATTGGTCCACTCATCAGTCCTGGCTGGTAATGCACACTGAGCCAGAGCACGGCATGACTGTCATGGGGACGAATAAAGTGTTTATATTTAACTTAATGGACATTTTTCAAGGAAATTTATATAAAAAAAACATTAAAAGAGCCTTCCTAATATTGCACAGACTGAATTTTTTGATTGAGCTCATCTCACAGATGTTCAGCTGGACTGAAATCTGATGGCTGAGCTTCCGTCTGTCGCCACCCTGCTATTACTTATTGTTTCTCTCACGTCACAAAGTGTCAGTCCATAAATTACACACATTTATCACATGCGCCGTGGAAGTAAAGTGATCTCATTTGCTCGCAGCTATCACGCCCATCAGTTCTGGTGACGGTTTTACTTTGGAGAATTCAGACGTCTGAAGACACAAACATAACTCCTCATGTGATCGCAAAACACGAGTCTCCGGCAGTTTTAAATGAGTCCAAACTTAAAAAAACACAAATCCAGACATTAAAAGACACTGTCTAAAATAACTGATGGCACTGAACTGATTGAAATGCAGAGATACGACTGGCAATTATGAGCGTTCAGTATGTGAGCACACATTACTGTTTGCAGTGGTTTGTGGCTTACATCTTCAGTCTGTCCAAATAAATTTAGATTCCACATAATGGTCTAGATGTTTCGACTGTCTGTCTGTCGATGTTTACAATAAAACTGAATAAAAAATCTTGTCATCATGTAGAAAATCATCGCTCGAGTCTTTTGTGCTCCAAACATTCGGGGTGGGTAAGCAGAGCTCATTAAATCAAGGTTGTGTGTGTGTGTGTGTGAATGTTCTCAGTGTTCGTTGGAGGAAAGTTTAGCTCAGCTGTGTCCGGGGGGGGGGGGATTTTTCGGGGTTGTCCGACTGTCCTTCTGTCTGTCCATCTGTCCCATTCTCATGAAGCGATATCTCAGGAATGCCCGGAAGGGATTTCATTACCTTTGGCACAAACATCCGCTCGCACTGATAAGAATGTGGTGGTAAAGGTCAAAGGTCAGCGGACACTGTGAGCTCACAAAATGTGTTTTTGGCCATAACTCGGGAATTCATGGGCTTATCATTACAAAATTTTCACATATATTTCTAATGGGGTAAATTATGAAGTTATGACTTTTTAATACCTAAAAGGTCAAAGGTTAACTGCACTGTGACATCATCATATTCTGCAGAAACCCTTTTTTTGGTCATAAATCGGCACTGTGACTCAGGAGGAGAAGAGGAGACGATTTTTTGCATTTGGTTGGATGTTGAATTGGAGACACTAATCCTGGAGTCCACCTGTGAGACTGTGTGTAGATCTTCTGTGCTGCAGGCTTGAAAATGTGTGTGATGCCTCCACATTACTCCACATTTGAGCCTCTCTGTTGCATCATCCATATTTAATTAATTCAACACAAGCTCACTGGTTTTGCTCATGTCGAGATTCATGTGGTTTTCATTTGCAACAAGTGACGAACCTCTCTGGAATAACGGAAATCAAACTTCCATTTCACTTTAAAAAAAAAACCACATCACTTTTTATTATGTTCCTTCACCATCCTAACCCGTGAAATATGAGCTTGCATGGGCATGAATGCTAACTGCAACTCAACTGGGGAGGCTCACAACAGCGAGGCTGTAATTCCAGCTCAGTCAATTGACCGGCTGCGTGCTTTTTCAGCAGCATCAGAACCAGGCAGGAAACGGACCCCTGCTGCCATCCAGACGGGTGTGTCGAGTTCTCGCCGAGTTCACAGAGGAAAACACCATGACCCAATGCGGTTGCAATGTGGTCTTGTCGATGCAGGCTGTGTCGAGGGCGCAGTCGGGGGGGAGGGAGGGTGGGAGCACAGTGACGCTGGAGGTTATTTTAGCAGATGGGGGGTTTTGTCTGTTAGCGCACCTGTTAAGTTAAACACATGCTACGCTGCAGCTGCAGTGGAAGATAAGAAATGAGTCATGAATCTTTGGCCCTTTAAAAAAAAGTGCTGTCTGCTCTCTCGTTACATTTTAAAATCTCAGTTTTAAAACGCTGTTGTTGCTGCATCACTGCGTATTAAAACATGTTTTTGATGACTTTCATTCAAATACAGATTTTAAAACACAGATTATAATATCACAGCACACACACATTGGCACCTATTCCCCCAGTTGCACCTCATTAGCCTCTCACTTTGTATAGACGTATTCAGGTTAGTTAATTGAAAAGCTCGGACTTATTGAAGGGGTAATGTTGCTTGCAGTTGTAGCCATTTCACATTATCAGGAGGTTGAGTCCATCTAATCAAGCTGTGTTACATCTCAGCTCAGGAAGCTCTTCAGTGAGACGATGTGCACACCTCACTGAGTGGGATGAAAGAGAGCAAAGGGACGTAATGATGGAGGGAATGATGCATGTCACTTATACAGATATGGTTGTTTCATTCAGGCGTATACGGTTGGCCTCATTGCATTTATGAACATTATCTTAAAATAGAACTTTGCAATCATCCTTCACGTTTGTATGATGCTGCAGTTTAATCAACTGCATGTTTTTAAGCCGTTTCTAAAGTACAAGCTGTCACTTTCGTTTTTTCAGGGAAAATGCTGAAGAAAATCATCAGAAATTGTTGTCAGCAGTGGGAAAAAAAGCTTTTGGGTTTTTGTTGTTTTTCTCTTCTCACATAGCCGTGGGAAAGCCACTTAACTGTATCAAGGCAGAAAATGAAACAAGTTTATTATCTAGGCCTTATTCCAGCGTTCCTTCTTCAACTCGCATCCTTCATTAGCATCTGAATTTCTTCTCGTTCTCTGCTTCAGTCTCTGCTTTGAGGTCATCTCCATTGATGTTGTTTTTCCTTTTTTTTTTTTGTTTCGCACTCCTCACTTAGCAGCCACCGTGCCCACCTGGAGCAGCTGCTGACGGCCGTGCATGTGCACATAATGACTCTAATCACCCTTTTAGTCACTGGGGCACTCAGACACACCGCAGAGCCGCGTTAGCTTCCATCCACTTGCTATTCAGTCAATTCAGGATGAGAAAGTACCTTCAGAATTTTAATTTGGAAACGTAACGTTTGGGGAGTGTTGATCTTAATCTGCCTTGTGAGAAAAAAACGTGGAATTGTATATTTTAAGGAAAAGAAATGCTGCTCATGCAGTTTGTGTGAGTTATTTAATTGAGGGAATATGTAAGCAGTGTCAGGGTAACACATTACAAAGAAGCACACTGATGGAATATAACTGTATTTGTCTGTAACTCAGTAATGTAGCTGCTCCTAAACGCAGCATTCATGCTACAGTTGCTAATCAGACATAAACATGAGAGAAATCATTTCAGCAAAAGCGGGAATCAAAAATGTTTCTGGAGAGGAACTTCAGTCAATATTGCTCATTTAATTTGAATTGAGCATAAATGTGAGCCTGCAACACATCGAGTGCATTGGCATCACTTGAGTGCACTCTGAGAGGAAATCAGGGATTTGTTGTTGTTGTTGTCGTTGGTGGTGGTGAACTGTGGGTGAGCTGCAGCCAGTTTTCCATATGCTACCTGCCCCTCTGACGCTCCTGCAGCTTCACACTCAGCTTGTGTCCAGGTTTATCATCACCGCTGCCAAACAGAAAGGGCCACCCAAACACAAGGTAATTATGAGAGCCAGCGGGGTTCTGGGAGTGCTGACAACACTGTTCTGATGAAGAACTGCTACCTTTTTTCCTCTTTTTAAGCCGTGAGCAGAATGAGAGCCACGGACTCGGCCTGCACCCCGAGGCTACACATGTTCATCATGTTCTTGATGGAAACTCAACTTGTTCCTCTTTTCCTGCAGAAGTTTTGAAGGAGACAAGTTTTCTTTTAAACATACCAAAGTTATGTTTACATCTAGTCTCACTCTCCAAATGCATTATGGGTGCTGTGTTAAGTGCAGTTCCCTCCTCACAGAACATTTGCAGAAGCTGATTTAAAAATAATTCAAGTCCTGTTTGCTTGTTAGCAGTTTTCGCCTCCCCTGCTGTCGCTGGTGCATCGCCTTGTTTCTTGGATTGTTACCACCACAAATGTAAATGTAAATGCAGGATTCAAAAAAAGACCATGATTTCCAAAGAAACTTGGACCGCTGTGTTAAGCATAAATAAAAACAGAAATTGGCTGTGTTTACTTACAACAGTTTCACAAAGTGTTCCTGAGTGTCTCACAACTTATTCCAACTCATTTGAAAAGTAATGCTGGCATCAAATTCAGAATATGTATATCTTTTACAAAAACCAGTGAGGTTAATGTAATAGAACCTTAGATATATTTTCTTTCTCCTGTTTCCAATTGAGTCTATGTACCTGTCACGTATGAAACAAAGTGGGGAGGAGGAATGATCGTAAAATCTTTGCTAACATACTTTGTGCTTATGGTCAAAATGAATATATTTTTTTTTTATTCTCAAAGGTTTTCTATGACCTTTTAATGGCAAATCAGTACTTGAGAACAAAAGTCCTAATGACTTTCATTCAGCTTGTAATTGTGCTCACTTGCTGACCCACAAGGTCAGAAACGCTGACAGCAGGGGGAGTCCAAAGCCCAATTCTGTTTCCACTGCTTCCAACTTATTAAACTTTTACATATCGTTTAAACTTTAAAGTTTCATTTGTTCACAGAGCTGCCAGGCTTTTGCCAGGGGGGTTGTTTGCATGTTTTAAAGGACTACTGTCAGTATTTTAACCTTTGAATGAAGGAGTTCACTGAGGGAAGCAGCGACTGCAGAGGCAGTTTTACAAAGATGTGTGCTATTCCAAAGGTGTTGGAGCTCAAATTACAGCACTTATGCTTGTTTAAATTAATGAAACCAAAAAACTGCAGCTTTTCTGTGATAAAGAAAGACAATAAACCTCTGGATGAGGCGATGAGTCTGTAGTTACCTACACTTTTACAGGAGTGGGATTTTTTTGTCCACACCTGTGCACTGGGTATCATAACAACAGACCTCTTGTAAATTTAAGTGTCACTGATTCCTTTTCATGGAGTACTCGCTGCAGTTTGGTGGTGTGTAAACACTAAATTTAGCCTGAGCTGCATCAGGAGGAAACTGTGGACAGAGTGGGAGGCAGACAGTCACAATGACAGACAGAGAAGAGGATGAAACTAATGAAATGAGATACAAGAGAGAAAAAAAGAAGAGAGGTCAGGAGAGAATCTCGGTTTGACCCACATACAATCGCTCTTGTTATTGCACACCATTTGATTAACATGGTAATTCTGAATTTCTATGTGCTCACTTGGAATGAAAATCCTTATAATTTGCTTTAATCTTCTTCATCCTGACCCGGTTTGACACCCGTTTGTTGTGCTCACTGTGAGCAAAGATCCTCTTTCTCCTTCAGCTCCACCTGACTGGCAGTGCAGAGGCTTAAAACAGGCAGAATGCTGTTGATTGTACTTAACCTGCATGCTTTATGCTTCACCTCTTCAGCTCAGCTGGGCTCAGGTGAACCTGCCCTCTCCGGGGGTAACATTATCTTCTCAGGGTAAGTGGTAGAGCAGCTTTTCTGGGAACTCAACTGAGAAACTACAATGTAGGTTATCCGTCGTAACTCTGCACCTCTTGAGTGGTAAATAAAAGAAAACAGGCTTTGTCTGTTCTTTTCATTGTTACATACTAGCTTGTGTGTGTGTGTGTGCTTAAGCTAGCTCTGGGCTACCTGAAACATTATACACACATGAGGGTGTGGACATGCTGCTAAAAGGCTTGGCTCACTTCCTCTTAAAGGTTCGTTTCAGGGCCTGCAGCCTGACTTATTGATTGGCACTGCTACCATTACATATTCTGCGGCTCGGTACTCTGAGTGGAACTATAACTGAAACCCCGGCCAGCAGCTTCATCTGTTTTCGGAGGCGATGCTTCAGAGCAAAGACGGAGGAGGAGGAAGGATGCGAGTACGACTGTGGAGAGTCAACTTCTCTGATGCTGTTTTCCGAAAGGTGGAGCATGTTTGGTAATGTGATGGGTCTTTTATTTCATATGTAGAGCTTCTATTTGCTTTTGTTTCCACCTGCATGGAGGCAAGTGATAGACAGAAACGAGTACACTGGGTCGGCTCTGTATAGAAATGCAATATTTCCAGTCAAATTTTGCATTTCTTTGCTTGTGTGTGATGCATTTTTGACTCATCTTTTTAATCTGTAACTGCCGTTGTTGACATAAAGTAGGAGTGAGCCTATCTGTAAGCCGCTTCATGGACTTGTTTCGGATGATAAAGGGATTTGAAATGTAAAAAGAGCTTATTTGTTGATCCTGAACAAGGTTTGATGCGGAGAGGTGGATGTCCAGTGAAAGCCAGTGAATGCCTTTCATTGCAAGACTACTTTGTTGTGACTGTGCACATAATGCGTGGTGATATCTCATGCATGACGATTAGGAAAGTGTGATAAGTCAGTAGCACACTGGACGACACTGACCTGTGTTTAGTCCTCTTTGGGCTGTGCAAGTGATTTTCTTCATTATGTGAGAGCTTGCAACACAGTCTGCAGCGTTTGAGAGCCTTTCAGCCAAATGCCAGCCACTAATGTGTCAAATGGACAATGGGATGGTTAGGCCAATATCTGCAAAAAAGGGGTTATATCATGTTGAAACAAGCCGTCAGAGCGCGGCAGATAATGGGACAAAGAGATTTAATGTCGCCTTTCAGATGAGGCAATGTCCCTTTTTTTTGTGAAAACCTTGCTCTCCAGCCTTCATCGAGCCACAGCATTTCCTCCTACTGAATGAACAGAATCTGCTATTAACAAGCAGCCTCGCTGAGACAAATGCTAAGCAAAGCAACACTCACAGCTTGGACGGGCAGCTCTCTGTCATGGACCAATCAAGAGAAGAAAAAAAAAAAAGGACGGAGGTGGAGATGGAAAGTGAACAAAAGGAAAGTCATCGCCAGCGAGATCAAGAGGCAGAAAGAAGGGAGCGTTTGTGTCTGCGAATAAAACAGTCAGTTAAACGCAGGCATGCATGTATGTGAGGAAGAGGAAGAGAGGAAAACAGGGAGGGTCGGGCGGAAAGGGAGGATGGAGGATGGAGGGGAGGGCTGCTCTCAGCATCATCTGACAGGAGAGAGGCTGATCTCCGACAGCAGGTGTTGGAGGATAGAGAGACTGAGTCAGATGCACGGAGGGAGCGAAACATAGAGGAGAGCACCAAGTTGTTGAGGAGAGGAGGCTGAGCTGCAAGTGAGGCAGCACTACAGACCGGTAAGCTCGGATACACGGGGATGACGGAGTGCGGTGTGCTTGCAGGGAGAAACTGTGTAAAGATAGATAAAGTGAGGGAGAAAGCAGCGTAAGTCCAAACGAAATAGACAGATAAGAGAGAAAACAGACATGCACGACACAGTGATAGAAGAGTCCGCCTGTTGTTTGGCTCCGTCTGCTGCTCACTCCGGCTCATCTGTCCTGATCTCTTCATCCTTTGACACCCTAAACTTTAGCTCTGTGCGTCTCTCTGTCTTCCTTTCCCCCCCATTCTCTCTTTTTCACCCAGGAAGCAGCTGACTGGCATCTCCAGTAAACGAGCCTGCTTTCATTGTGCATTAGCTGCTGCTCCTGATTAGATTAGTTGCTCTCTACTAAGTGGACTTGCAAAGCTGAGGCCCCTTTGTGTACTTTTGTCTCTTCAGACTATGTGAGTGTATGTTTAAGTGTTTAAGTGTGTGTGTGTGTGCATGTGTGTGTGCTGGCAGGAGGAAAGATGCAGAAAAGCAAGACATTACTTAAAGCAAAGAAAAATGAATAAAATATCATTTTTTTTGTTCAGTGTTTATAAATCTTAGGAATTCATGCCAGGAGCAGGAATTTAATTTATAAAAACCTGAAGCTGCTGCATTCGAGATGAATCGGATAATAACATTCTCGTCTCAGATTGCTTCGAGCTTTTACATTCAGTTGAGCCTCATTTAACTGGTATGTAAGAATTTTCCAGAGAAAACAACATGCAAGATGTCTGCAAAGTTTGTGCTTTGGGTTATTGTTTGTCTTCTGGTGACATAAAGAGAGAAACTGACTGACTGATGATGATGATGATGATGGTGATGGTGATGATGGTGATAAATAAATTGAGTGTAAGAGTCTCTGGGTTGTAGACTTTCAGTCACAAAAGGCTGGTTATTTCTTCTTTTCAGCCCAGTCTTTTAAAAGGCAGTTAGACCCAACAGGCTGCAATTAACCTTGACAGAAAAGAAACGTTGCTGACTGGCTGTCAGTCTGGAGTCACCGACTGATTTAACAGACGATAAGCTTGCTGCTCTGGAGTTTCTGTTTTCCTGGGCTGTTTTTGTTGTTTTTATCAAGTGAGAGAGAGCTGTGTGAAAAGGATCTTATCTATAAATCAGAGTTTGGATGAAAAAAACCTCCCCAGACCTTCAAGTTTCAGAATCAGGTAAATACTGTCTCAGTGTTGTTAATTGGTTTTAACAAAAGCTGGGTCACTAAGGAGCTCTGTTACCCATCAGATTTGTCTTAAGTTTGTTTTCTTGCTTCTTGTTCTGCACAGAAATCATCACATTTCCCTTTTGCGATACAGTTGCAAAGCAACGGATGGCACATCTGATCTCTTAATGAATGCATTAAGTCGCCCCAAGGACTTTTTTTTTTGCCGAGGACGACTTGTGTACTAAACCCATTTGGTTGTTGCAAAGGAGTTTGCTCTGTCATTATTGGACAAGGTTACTGCACCATAGCAGCACTCAATCCAGTGATATCTGACTCCTCCTGGAGTGCCTGTGGCAATCTTTTGTTTGCCAGTGCATCTGGTGAGCTGGCACACATGCATGTGTGTTCAGCCAGCGTGTGGCCCGAGGTCAACACTGTTTACTGGAACCATTGAAGAGTTTTGCTGACAAGCCACCGAGATGAGCCTTTAAATGAACCCCATAATTCTTTGTCTTTTATTGAACAATTTTCCTTTTCACTGTTTCAGTCATCTGATTTTATCACTCTTCTTTTTATAATCCTATAATGATGCTTTTTTTTTTCCTGCCGCAGTGATAAATATCATGCAGGAATGTGACTTTCAGCCGACTGCAGTCACTCTGCTTTGACTTTGTGGGATGAACCATAACAAATGATCTCAACACTAACATGTGGTGCAAAGTCAATGCAATTATTGTCATCCAAGATTTTGATACATCGCATACATCATACATTATGCATGCATCATAATCAGCTTATACCACCTTTCTCACATTACAACAAACACATTATTATAATGAGCTGGAGGGTGGAAACACAGGGTGTCTTTGCTTTAGTGTACAACGTGTTAGGGACAATCAGTAATAACCAAAAAGCAAATTTCAGGGTTGGAAACACTGAAATATCAAATGTTGCTGTTCCTCATGTGGCCACTTGAGGCAGGTCCAAAAACAAGTCAATCCCCATACAGTCCTGTATTGAAATGCCCAACTTTAAAGCAGAAACTAACTTGTTCACAGTGTTGTATGAACTGACAGTTTTGGTCTCTATAGCTTCTTTCCCCGTTCACCCAACAGTTGTAGGGATGAATTTAATGTTGCTCCCTTATTCAAGTTTTATTAAGGCTTTAATTTATCCATATTTAAAGGCATTTCTGCTTTCTATGACAGCAACCACAAGCTCTCTGCTCGGTGTCACACAGTCATTGGTAGCAATGCTTATCCTCCACCTTCTCTCTCTGATCCAAATATCACCACTTGTTTCCAAAAACCAAGAAGGTGACGGCCAAAGTGCCAAACAAGAGGCGTCAAAACGACAGAACACAAGCTGTTTCACTGTATCATAAAGGACTGTGACCCTCCACTCTGTAGATGTATTAAAAGAATCATCTTACCTTCCTTTAAGTTTAATCTGGAGCCTTTTGTATTGCCCAGCTCATTTGTATTTGCAGGTGCCGCTCAGCCTGAACTGTCATTAGAGTACAGAAAGCTGGAATTCTTATCAGAGCTCATGACCCTGCAGTCTGCGGAGGCAGCTGCCAGCAACGCTCAGGATTAATTGGCAGATTTAGTTTTGAATCTTCTTTGTTTTTTTTGTTTTTTTTAGAAATTCTCCTTTTGCAGTAATAAACATACAAACATGATTCTATCATTAGCAGCATTGAAATGCAGCGAGCGAACGTCCTGGAGGAGAAAGTCTGTTATATGAAATTTTTGCTCACTGGGTTACTGACATGAATAACAAAGATAGCCATTTTTGTCCCAGATAACCGTTGCTCTGCTGGGTGACTTTTGATTTTTCTGAGTTACTGTTGGTTTAAAGCAGCATGATAAGAACCTGCAATGTGTGTTCAGATACAGATATAGATATATATTCCACTAAATTAGGCTGTTTTTTAATTTTTTTTGCAAGGCAGTCTTGTTATCTTGAATGATTACCATTGAAAAGGCCAGTATCATTCATCAAAATAATCTATGATGCATGTTTTATGCAGTAAAGGTTCAACATACTTGGACACTTAGAGGACATCCTTTAAAAAGAAAAATCTCTTCTCGTTTGTTTTCCTTTCAAATGACTCAGAAGTCTGGTAATAGAACTTATAATTTCCTTTCATTCTATGCCAACATTTATCCTGTGTTGTAGGTGTTGGGTAAGTATTTTCAAGTTTGATATTTTCAGCCATTCCGGATATAAGTAATGTTGCTAGGTGACACACAATGATACATGTAACTGCAACTGGAAATCAAGCACAACATGTACAGAAAGGCTGGGAGCTACGTGCACAGTGTGTCTACATGCAAACAAAAGCTGCTATTACCTACAAAAGAAACACAGTAAATATAGTGAACACACACTCATCCCATCATAGGAGGTGATCAAGGATCCGTTATTAACACCGGCATGTGCAAAAGAGAAAAAAAACAGTGATGGTTTCATCTCTCTGCATCCACAAGATGGCTTGTAGTTAATCAGATGTGACTGCAGAATGAACCTTTCACCCAGCATCATGTGTGAGCAGCTTGGCAATGGGCGACAGTCTAACTCATTGTTTGAGCCAGCGCCGGGTAGATGTTGCTTGGGATGTGCCTCCAGCGTGCCAATCATCCCGCCGACGTGACACAGTGACCCTGCCACCTGGCTGCTGCCGTGCACAGGACTGACCTGTGCCAGTCACCGGGCCCACCGCTCATTAGGACACAACACACGGGCTCATCCAAGAAATATGAGTCCAGTTTACCATGGAAAAAAAGGCACGAAAGAAATGTTATTTATATAATTAAATTTTCTGGTTTCGTTGATTTTAGCTTGTCCAGTTCATAGATATTTTATTATCAATGTAAGTGATAACATTAAATGAATAATGGCTGAGTTCCAATAAGAGAAGCCTTCAGATTGCAGTGCAAAAGGAACCAAAAATGGCAGAAAAAGGAATAAAATGCAGGATAAAAAGCTTAGTGGAGACCCTTTTTTGATTCCCAGTACATGTTTTAATGCTGCTTCAGTAGCACTACACTGAAAACCACATGAGGTTTCTGCATAAAGCCTCTGTCTGCCAGGATTCATGAACTTACAGTCCGACTATATTTAATCACACATTAAGGACAGATTTACACACGGTGCTGTTCATGCAGTTCATGTTTTTTTCTTCAGGCGATTCCTATGCTTATATTTATCTTCTTCACCGGTGCATCACATTGCCTCCGCAGCAGATGATGAATTACTGAATATTCCTCTTTGATTTGAGACTAAATGAACCTGTATCACACAGTATCCTCCCGTCATGTGTCAGGATGGTGGTATTTGATAACGTTCGCTCGCTGTGATCGTCAGAATATGCCACCATGACTCAAACTTAGCATTTACCCCTTCAACGGATATTTTTGGTTCCTGCCTTGTAAACTAATGCAGTGATTCACACACACACACATACACACACACAAATATATCGGTCCTCTGTGATTAGAGCCACCGTACATGCCGTCAGTTGCAGGCTGTCTGGCGCCCTTCATCTCTCTGTCTAGTCTACCTAATCAAAATTTATTTGCACCCTAAGGTTTTGTTTTCTTTTTTATTGCGGACATAAGAGGTTCGGGTGAGCTGTCTGCTCTGTCAAACAGTGGACAGGTGACTCACATCTGCTGTGAAAAAGGTTATGATACCTGATTAAGAAACATAAATTTAAAGGAACAATGTTGAGTGGTGATGTAAAACAAGAAACACTTGTAAAATTAGCGTTATAATAACAAGTGGTTTTAGGAATTTGTGTGTTTCAGATTTTATAAGTGATCTTATTAAGCTGAATGTCTGCACAGGGCGGTTAAACAAGGTGCCATCTCAGTGTACAATGAGCAGATTTGTGACTGAGCAAGTCCGGTAAGCCTGCTCTTTGTAGGCAGATTTTAATGCATCATTTCTGGCTCCAAGCCGAATTCGACATCATATATCCATTGTGCACAGCTGCATTATGTGAGAGACGTAGAGAGGTTGATTCTCCGGAGGAATGTCAGTTCTGAGAAGCTGAGGATGCTGCAGGAAAGATCTGACAGCCTCATTCATTCTTTTCCTGGGACTCAGCAGAGATCACAGGCAACAAAGAACAGTGTTCCTGCTATGTTACAAATAGATTTCCCAACCTGAACTCCGGGTCAGCACTCTGTTGTTGTGAAAGTGCAGCTCTGTTTACTCAGGCTTATAGATTCTCCACTGTTGTAACAGGCAAGGCATCTTTTTTTTTTTTGATAAGGTTGCAATACCTTGAAATAGACTTTCTGCTGAAGAAAAACCTCTCTGTAAATGATCTTATTTCAGCCTCTCCACCTTTCAAATCTCTGTCGCGTGTGCCAAAATGGCAGAATGAAAGAAATATGTGAGAGCGAGTGCACCATTTCTCACTTCATTCTCACCAAGAAATCAGATTGTGCTATTGTCCTGCATTTCTTTCTTTTTTTTCCTTTTTTTTTTTGCACCAAAAGCTTGCAAATGCCCTCTGCTGCAGGTTTGTGAACAGGTTGCGTGCACAGACGGGATGCCAGTTCTAGCAAATGACTGTTGTGTGAGACAAAGTGTGAAGTAATATGCTGTGACCAGGATCTTGGTCCGACTGGTAATTTGCTTCAATCACACAGAGAAAGAGAAAGGGAGAAGAAGAAGAGGAGGAGGAGAGAGAGGCGAGGGCAGCGGGGTTAAAAAGATGAAAGCTGAGGGCTCCTTTTCTTCTTCCGCTTGTATCAATTTTCACTTTGTTCTCCCGCGTCGCCTCACTTCCCTCTTCTCTTCCCCGCAGTTCTCCTGATCTCTACTGTCTCACAGTCTCGCTGTAATCGCACTCATCTCAGCGCCTCCAACCTAGCTGGTGTGAGGCTAAAAGCTGCAGGCAAGCGATTCACAAATAACATGTATTGCTCCTGACTAAAGAAACACTCCGTGGCAGTGGCGCAATAATCGCATCCTGCACTGTAGTGAGAGCTGAATGAGTCTGCGTGATGGGAGTCAATTGTAGAGACACTTTCCTGTGCTGTTATTGCTTATATGGGAAACAGCTCAAGGCTAACTATAACCTCTCTCCCCCCTTTTCTCTCTCTCTCTCTCTCTCTCTCTCTGTCCTCTCCCCCCACCACTTCCCCATCCTCTCTGACTCACAGGAAACAAGATGGAAGGATTCCTCGTATCTCTGATGAACTAGAGTCTTCGTTCGTGCACTCCCACCCTCCGTTTCCTCTTCCCTCGCTCTCAAAGGTAACACAAGACCTCGTAACACAAGTTCTCATCTCTCGTACACTTACTGGAATCAGACACTGAGACGGAGCCGAGAATCTGATCTGATGAATGTGAAACTGAGGATGTTGAATGGCCCAAAGTCAAAGACTGAGCTTCAAAAAATTTCACAAAATTGAGGGGTTTTTTCATAGCCAACACTTTGATACAGCATGACATTACAAACACTGGTGTAAATAAAGGATAACATCTCAGGTTTTTCAAGTCTGTCTTAAAAGGACAGTCAGGTCCTGTGACAAACACAGAGACAGGTTTTGTTTAATTAATCCTCTAGTTTATGCTGAGTAAGAAATTTGTCTCCTACGTGCTTCGAATGGAACGATGGGAAAAAAAATTCAGCCCTGATTCCGTGCAAAAAATTCAAAAGTTTATCTGAAATGAATATGAGGCTCCTGCAGTCTCATTTAGACAAACTGAGCGGCACTGGAATGATTTTAGCTACTTTTATCTCTCGCATGGCTTTTTTGGTGCATTTGAATATAAAGCAGCCATTGTTGATGCTGCCGGTCTTTAATTGTAAAACAGGTCAAAATGTCTGCGGTGAAAACAGTCAGACAAAAACATATTTGACTAATAAAGAGAGTAGAGAGCAGTGAGTATTAGTTCTGACCTTTATTCTAAGTTGTTTATTCGGAGTCTAATACTTTTTTATTTTTTACAAATGCAATGAAAACAGTAAAACCGGCAGTGACGTTATCTTACCAACATATAGTGCCTGCGTAGCCGGAGGCTGGTATCTTATATCTTATTCCTCTTTGCGAAGATCACAACTGTTTCCCAGAAAAGGTTCACAAATCGGTGAGCTGCGTTTCAGCGAAGCGTACACGGGAACATACGAGCTGATGAGTCAATTGAATATGTTGCTCACAGCAGTAACCAACAAATGCTCCATTAACTCCAAATTAAATTACACATGTGACCCATTTTTTTCAAAAATAAAAGATAGATCAGACCTTTTTTTTTACTCAGAGATCCTATAACACTTCCTCAACGAAGACCTTTCATCTGCTGGCTTTTCTTTTTTACACCAAACCAAACAACACTGGCTCATCGCAGCTCTGGTGAGTGATTTTAGATGGTGGCCTGGTGGTTTGAAGAAAGCAAAGGAGGTGTGAGAGGCGCGAAATGTAACACCAGCATTTACATTTGCATCAGGCGGTGTTGTCTATACAATAGCAACGGCCTAAATGTGGTAATGACATTATTTGCCGCACCTGTTACATTTAGCGGGTATTTGCCCTTGGCTTGGAGGGAAAGGAGCTTCTGAACCTCATTGTCTCTCGTGTGCAGACATTTTTGGTTACTCCTCTTCTTTTTTTTGTGGGCTAGCTGCTGCTAGCTGCTTTTTAAATCTCTCTTGGGTGAGTCGCGCACTTAACATATTGTCAAAATGTCCCACCTCTGTTTCATACTACAAGCTCACCGGCTCACTCTTTTGATGCAGAAATCCATTTGCCATCATCACAGCCTTTCAGTGCCTGTTCAAAAGTGTGTGCTCAACAAACCTTTTTACCTTTTGATACAAACCACAAGGCAAAACACCAATACAGTATTTCAACCTTGAACAAGACGTGTAGAAGGGACTTACATCCTCAGAACAAGCTCCACAGATCTGTGTAATAGTTAGAAAGAGTGTAAAAATGTTCCAAAACATTGCTGGCTTTGGTCTTTTTAATGGAATTTGTTGACAATAGAAAACACATAGAATAACATCAGTCTAACACATTATGGCTAAAAGTCAGATCAGTATTTGGCATTAATGATAACTTGATACTATTATACGTCGTTACAATTAGCACTAGAATAGTGTTACCAGCCTCATTCATCATATCTTGTAGCTGTTACATGCAGGTGAAAGGTGCCTCAGATGTGCCCCCCCCTCATCCCCGGAGGCTGTTGGCAGGCTGTTGTCTCCTCTGACGGGAGAGTTTGTGCCCTCTGTCACAAGCTTCTGGGACAAATATAGATCTGCTGCAGTTGTTCCGCTCTAATACAGTGCATACCACCGGAGGCACGTTGATATTATTTTTGTCCCGTATGCAGAGGAAATACAATTTGCAGGGGCTTAATAATATGTAGTTATATATGTTACTTATTGGAGTAGAAATGTTCCATTCATGTCTGTATGTGAGAAATGTTCCCACAAGTTAAAGTGAAACCAATGAGATTTTAAAATCAAGTGTTACAAGTGTCAAACTGACTGTGCTTCATTTTACAGTAGCCATCGTATGGGAGGTATAGGTGGCTCACAAAAGGGTTGTTAAAGCTGAGAGCTGAAACAAGACGGCAACACTTAATGGCTTTTTTCCTGTAAAGAACTGCGGTGGTTGGAGTTAAAAGCTCTTCAGGAAATTCAAATGAGGTGTTTCTTAATAAGAACAGAGCAGACCTGAGGACTAAAGACATGCTCACATATTAGATCTAGGATCAAATAACTCATAGAATACTTCAAGTGAAGTAAATTATACTGCAATTGAGGTGCAGAAAGACGCTGTGATCATCTTTTTATTAGACATACGCTTTATAAATGCACTTAGTTTGGCCTCTCTCTATGTGAAAGCCATAGATGTAGCTTCAGGGATGCTATCTATGTCTTGAAATCTCCTTGGTGTGAAACTGTAAAAGTTTACTCGGCGCCTCCGCAAGTCAAACACCTCGATTCAGTGTGTGACAAAGATGTGATCAGAGCTGGTGGCCTGAGGGTCTCTGTGTTGTGATCTCTGTGACTGAGGAGTCCCCCTTTTCAAGCGGAGCCACTGATTCAACCGCTCATGCTAAGAGTTATTCATACATGTGCTCCATACCTGATGATCATGAATATTCTTGCGTCAGTGTGTTTTGAATCGAAACTTTACAAATTTTACACCTCAGAGTCTGTTTACAGGTCTTGATTAGCTCTACTGCTCATGTGAAAAAGTTGAATAAAGCCTCGTGTCTTCGGAGAGAGCTGCACCAAGTCTGATAAGACGCCTCAAGTGATGTCACTTGGCTGAAGACTACGGGTTTGGAAATGAAATAAATCTTAGTGTTTGGAGTTAAAAAAGTAAAATGAAACTACCTCCGCTTGAAGCTCGGCACACCTGAATCTCTGAACGAACAGCTGGTGATCAAGTTGCATGATGGGTATTGCAAACACCAGGTTTTGACAAGGATTAGGAATGTTTGGAGTAAATGATGAACTCTCTGCTTCTGCTGCACGGATACTGATCTCTTTTTTTTTTTAAAAACTGTCCGTCATGCATCCGTTTCTAAACCGGTAGAGCTGATTTTATTAACACGCTCACCTTGTCAAGATCAGCAATAATAAGGGCTAATTATACATTCAGCAGCTCTGTGCTGAGAGTTCAAAGTTTCTGCCTTTTTAAGCCACTGATAAGGCAGTTAGTTCTAATAAAAAAATAATGCATCACACATACAAATGTCCAGCGGACGTTAATAAGAATGCAAGAGATGGTTTCAACGCCTCTCTTTGTCTTAAGTGATTGTGCACTGCTTTTGCCGGAGTGAAGGAAGGAGATCTGCTTCTGCATACAGAGAAACTCAGCAGCGGCTCTGTAGACCTCAACCACTGCGGCAGTCACCCAGCTCGTCTGAGGCATCGACGGGGTGGGGTGGGGGTGGGGTGGGGGGGCCACATGTGTGAACTTCGTTCGTGTCCCCCAGGGCCACAGTGTCCACAGTGTCCACAGCAAGGTCAGGTTAAAGGCTAGAGCCGGACCTGATGAATGGACCCCTCGATGGATTTTCTCTGGCTGAAATGATCGGCTTCTTTGCTTCTGTGCCCATTGACTGACTCTCTTTGAAGTTTAGTTTTCCATTTTGCCGTATTGCCTTTGAGGATGCAGCATAAATGGAGGGTGGGGAATGAGTAGGCGTGGGGATATTGCTTTGAATGCAAATCATCGACAATTTGTCAGTGGAAATTCAAATGGGGGGGCTCTGGTCATGAGGAGTTAATGAAGCGGTGGAGTCGGAGCTTTACTCCTCCACTCGCAGGCTGAGGAGAAAGTTCTGAACCGTGTGGTTCGTAGATATTAATACCCCTCATATGTATTCACTCGCATATCGTGTTTTGACTCACTCAGCCATTCAGCCCAAGTCAGTCAGTCGATCAATGAATCAGTTGATCATTCAGCCATTTACTCTCTGGCTAATGCACTCCCACCACCTCTCTCTTTCTTAGACACAAACACACACGTACACTCAGACACACACACACACACACACACACACATTGCAATTGCTGGTAATCAACTCAGAGAAAAGAAGATGTGTAGCTCTCAACCACTTAGACATTCAAATAGTTATGGCGTCTTCACTGCAGAGGCTCCATATTGTCTCTGAGGACAGGAGACGAAACGTGAGACGCTTAAACGGCTGAAGAACGTGAAGCATGAACGTCCAGACAAAACAAATCCATATTTTCAATAGTGTTTCATCTTCATCTTCTTCGGTACATATCGTTTCTATCAGATCGCTCCACATATTATCATCGCAAAACCAAGCAGGACTGAACAACAGTGGGTCGACTCTCAGCTGATGTCGCCGTCGCTAACGCAGCTTTGCTTTATATAGCAACAATGTCGCTTCTCATGGTGTCAGTCTGAGCGGTGATTAATATCTCCCCTCACATTTTGCCATCTTATAACAACTATGCAGCATTATCGGGGCAAGTATTTCATTAGTATTCAGCCGGCCTCTGTGAGTGTTCTTAAATCCCAGTTGGCATTCAGCTAAGCCAGTCTAGACATGAGTAAACAGATGACCAGTAATGAAATGTAGCCTCAGGAGGAGACAGTGTTTAAAAGGACTGTGCCGTTCTGGTGCAGTATCACCTCTCTCTAACATAAAAATATGTTTTTTGTGCATTTTTCTGCTCAAATGATGTAACCTCTCCACCTCCTATGTACTTCCCATCTATTTTTACTCAAGGGAAATCATTGCAGACGGTTAGCTGGTTTGTCTTCTTCTGCAAAATGAAATATGCTTATTTCATATTTGGGGGAGAATTTGTCCGATGGAGAGCACTAAGCTAAAAAAAAGTAGGTCAGTAATTGCTGATATCTGATTCTGGCCTGACGGGGAAAGCTGCACAGAAAAGACTCTGTTTTTTACAGAACGACAGCTGTTGTATTTTTTAATCCCACAGTTCTTCTCTTTGCTTTTTATCTTCCTCTTTCCTCCTCTTTCTTCTTTCCTCCACTATCTTTCATTCTCAAATGTCTTACCGTGCACAGATGATTTTGGAGGTGCTGAGGTTTGCTTAAGTCCTCCTTCAGTCTGAGGCATGTACATGCAGGGAAACATGCCTGTCTCACACACATCCCCCTTGTGGAAATGAAAACACATTTGTGATTTTAAATTGTTGCTTTCTTTTCCCCAAGAGCATGATGCGGTGAAAGTGCCTGATGCACAGAAAGTACCCAGAATGCATCACTCATTAATCAAAGTTGTCCTCCAGACATGTAAAAGTACTCTGCAATGATTAATATTTTGTTTAACTTAGTTTTCCTTCATTAAAAAATAAATGAAAGGTGGCTGGAGGCACAGATACTCTTTAACCTTCACCGAGGAACTCTGGAGATCCAGTCGTACATGTCTGAGACTCAGTTAGACTCAGAGGAGTATCTAAGTCTATTGTGCTTCAGAATCGGCATAATAATAAGTTTGGTTACCATCTTTTATTTATCAGTGTTTTTGTCAGCTTGTTAGCTAACCTGCAGTGGCTGACACAACTTTTGTTGTTGTGAAATACACAATGATATTTGTGATACAGTGCCAAAATAATTATATATGTATTGGGATTTAGCAATAGATAGTAGGAGGAAGCTCAATCAACCATGTTTGCTTTCAGTAACCTTCACTGTGCTAATGCAAACGCTCACTCTCTGTACTGACAAGTCTGGCCTTAAAAGGAGATTTCAGGTTTCTTTGCCTGTGATTGGTTTTTTGAATTTGTGTTTTAGCAAATCTTGGATGAGAGAATGTAAATGGACGATGGGTCTCCGCTCGGTCGTAGTGTTCAGCAATGAATATCCATGATTCAGGCGCTGCCATCTTGTGCTGGTCACTTCATTTGGACTTTGTTTGACTTTGGAGGAGCTGCAATGTGTCATGTTGTCCATCTTTATGCAGTCATTATTTTGAATCTCACATTTAAGGAACATGCACAGACTAACCCCTCTTTGGTAGAAAAATGTGCACCGATACAAGTCATGGTCTGATATCTAGGAGATGCAAACATTAAAAAACAGATTTTTTGGTGGAAAGAATCTTAGCTGTTATCGATTATTTATTATGGCCACTTCTGTAGTTTAATTCTAACTCTAAATGTATGTTTTTGTGCTTGAACAAAAGTAGAAGTGTATAAAAACAACTAATAACCAGCTCTCACAGTCTATAATATATGTGAGCATATATATTTAAGCTAATATAAGCTATATATAGACACTGATGGAGTAATTCACCTACTTCTCAACATGTGCTGTAAAATGCATGCGAACATAAATGTAAAATGTATGGAAATTTTGAAGTTAGTCCGTATGAGACGTAAAGAAACGTCCCCACCGACCTGTTTTCATGTTAATGTGTGACTCAGTATGGAGCAGAGGAGAGGAGTTTCTGACAAGGAGGCATGAGAAATATGAGATGAAGCAAAAGAGGAAGAGAACAGCTTCATATCCTGAAAGAAAAAAAAGAGAAGTATTCAGTCTTTGTCTGCTCTCATGCAAATTTATATGTGTTTTGCATTAAAAAGAGAAGATAGTTGAGCAGAATGTACAGGGGTGGGGGAAAACATTGTCCCTCCCTTCCTCCTACTTCCCACTGAACAGCTGTGTTCGTCTCCGGGAGGGTGGAGGGTGTGAAAAAAAGGGAAGGAAGGGAGATGATATTCTCACATTACAGCATGTGCTTTTTACCTCAAATACTGATGTTTGGACTCTGATTGACAGCCATCAAGTTTTCTCTCCGAGTTTTATTGCCTGAGTGACGGCGAGTGCGAAGTGTCTTTGTCAATCTCGCCTTTTTCCTGGTGGCTGACAGTGACATTAACACCCTCGCTCTTGTCAGCTCGCCTGCATTTGTACTAGTGGAATGATGACTGAGCTCAGGATAGCTAAGAATGCCTTACCGGACGGACTGCTCAGCAGCCCCCCCAGTAAGCCTTTCCTCAAGAGACGCTGCCACAGTGATGTGAGTATTTTACACTTGCTGGAAGTGAGAGAATTTGCTCGCTCTAGTTGTTGTTGTTGTTGTTGTTGCTTGTTTAATTCTTAAGGTACCTTAGAGACATATATATATCCATATATATTTATTTTTGGTGCTGCAGAACAGTAGATTTTCGTGTGTTGTACAGATAAATACATGCTCCACTGCCCTGGGATCTTTTTTTAGCTCCGTACAAACAAAATCAGCTGTCTGTGTTTGGAGACGCTGACTACACTACATACTTTTTTTTTCTGTTATACCTCATAATCACATGCAAAATACAATTAGAAAATTCCAAAGTGATGTTATCTGTATGAGGGGATATATTTACATAGCTATGGTTCATATTCTGCTGCACTAAAACTTCCCTTCGGTCTGTGTGGTTCACTGATAACCTGACCAGGATAAGACAGTGTTTGTTGATGTTTGTTTTGCAGTCAGGAGAGTGGTATCTCCCTGAATATCATATGGCACTGTTTACTTTCACATGCAACAATAGTCCGAGGCTACACCTTTGGCTTTACTAGGTCAGGGTCAGACGTGTCTGTTCACATGAGTGTGCTTTTGCAAGTGATGTGAACATTCAAGTTTACAAGAATATTTTAGTACATGCATGTGTGACGGTGTTTATATGCGCACATGTGTATGCTTTCCTGTGTTTTTTTAGTGTGTGTGTGTTTGTGTGTGTGTGTATGTTGCAAGCCCTGCAGTGCTCCTCAGTAAATTTAAGCTGTCATGTGGAAACATCAGCTTGGCACTTCAGTCCACTTGTGTTACATGGTGAACAGAGGGCTCAACCCACAACAAGCGGTGCCGTCAGGGCTGCTGCGATCCTCTTCATCTCAGGTTGGAGCTGCTTAAAATCCATAACATGGCCCCTGCGGATGAGAAGAGGGTGCCTGAGGGTCTTCAACCCGTACCATTACCTCTGCTAATTGAACAAAAGGCTGCATTATGTTCTGCGGCGGCGCATGGTCGAGGTGCAATTAAAAAGGCTCTTTATGTAATGAGCAGAACTGGCATGAGGACACCAGCTGGACACATGTTGATTATAACATGGTTGGCATGAATCCTGGTTGCCAGATTATGCACGTCAGTATCCTTTTATTTTCTCCCTTGTACATTCTCTATTTTCCTGTTATTCGATGGGTTAAGTGTGTTTCATTTACATATAAATCTTATTGTGCACCTCACACAACAAAATCATTGTGTTTTCCAGCTAATTTGGCCGTTGCAGGCAGTCAGATGAGCTGCTGGCTGTCGCAGCAGTGAGATGCACTGTGGGGCTTTGAGGCTAATTTTCCCCTAAGAGTTACTTGTTTACGGTGTGTTTGTCTTCAAGCCCGGAGGAAAGATTCTCCTCGAGTCGAATGGAGCCTCGGCGAGACGGGTGTCAAGAGGGGTGGCGGATGCATTAGGGATTGCTGTCATAGTGAAATTAAGAATTAGGGGTGGTGGGGGGGGGTGTCAGAGATTCCAGCAGGAGGTCTTGTGTCTTGAGGCTGCACAGCCAGCTTTTGCAATGAGCAGAGATAAGGATGAGTGAGGACGGCAGGGAGAGCGTATCAGCACAACTGTCAAAGCCATGTTCCCTTTTAGATCTTTGTCAACTCTCTTCCCCAGACCTCGGACCTGTTTGCCATGATCGAGAGGATGCAGGTACCGTAAGTGATCCTCAGACGGCCTCTTGTGCTCGCCGCTCAAACATCGTCTGTTCTTCCTCCCAGGCTTTAATCAGAGGGCATCGCCGGACTTTAACTCACTTAAGACATAAAATCTCTGTTTGCTTCTATTTTGAGACTCCAGTTTCTTTGCTTTTCCTGCAGTTTTTTTTTGTGTTCCAGATCACAACTCTGCTACTGCAACACTTATATATGTGCGTTTCCATGTGTCTCTCTCTGCCGCTGATGTGTTTTTTTGTGTCATGCAGCAGTGACTTCCTATAGAAACCTGCCAGCCTTTGTGTTTTCTCTTCACCTCTCTGTTGTTTTGCGTCACCAGATGTGTGACGTGTCATTATGTTTTTCTAATACGCTGTGGATATGTAAGAATGTTACTTAATAGTTGGTTGAGTTCAACATGTTATATAAACCAGAAGCAAGAAACAGTAGATAGCAGTAAAGCCAGTGGATCGAGATCAGCTCAGATACTTTGATGTGAGAGCGTCTTTGATATGAAGGCATCCACAATTTTTTTTTTATCTCTTTCATCTGAATCATAATATAGTTTTCTTTTTTCCCTTCATTTTTCATTTTAAGATTATGTAATATGTTAAGTTGCAAAATGCATTTTTTTTTCTTCTGAAGAGCTAAAAGTCTGTTTGGAATCGATCTTTTAGCTTTGGCATTGCTGCATCAAAATCAACTTCACATGATCCTGAAACACTGGAAGCTATTTTTATTTGAATAGTCTGCAATAATAATGATATCTGATATGGAAGCAGATTGTTGCTGAAAACACAATATATAGATTTAGAGTATGTAAAAGACTGTAGAGGCTCAAGCGGCTCTTTTCGAGGTTTTACTGGTGGAACCAAGAAGAATCACATGTGTAAAATGCGAGCTGTTTAGGCGTTACAAACACATTAGCAATGCATTCATCTTTACTGAAAAGGCTTGCTGAAAGACTGCGAACTACAGACCTTTTTTTTATTTTGCTTAATTTTGATTGTTTAGCTCCTGAGCGTCACAGGAACGGCAGTCCTGTGACGCAGGACAACAGTTGCATGATTAATTCTTAGCAATTTTTTTTATTCTCCAACAAAAAAGGGGAAAGGGAATGAGGAAGAAAACGAGAAACAGAAGAAGTGAACTAGTCTTCAAAGAATGAATAGAAGCATTTCCAATCTCCATTTGATTCATCTTCCTCAGTCCCAGAGAAAAAAAATCGAATTTGATACATTTGAAATCCTGCTGCAGGGTCCTCCATACAAAGGGCCCACTGATCAGAAATGCTTTGTTAGGCATCTCTCTCTGTGCCGTCAGTAGAGTCAGCGGAATAAAGATAGATAGAGTGGATGGGAAGCCCTGTTTTGGCACTTCATGGCCTTCGAGTGGGATTGTGGTTAATGAAATTTGCAGTATGCTCGATGGAAACACCTTCTCTCTTGTCTCTTGGAAATGTGCTTATCTTTTTTTCTCTCTCTCTCTCTCTCCTGCTGCGATGTCCTTCTTCTCTACTTCCTGTTTCTGTGGCCCATCTGGTGATTGAGCTCGTGTTATGTAAACCTGAATTATTGTCACACAGAATCATCTCACCCTCCGCCTCCCTGCACACGAAACTTAACGGAACTTGACAATCGAAAATGTTCTGTGCATGTGTCTCTTTGTCTTTATCTCTGCACGTCTTAAGTGTAGATATTTCACCTGTTCCTTCGGCAGCCTATCATTTTTCTTTCTTCTTCTCTCCTTTTTTTTCCCCCCCTTCTCTCCCTCTCTACAGGGTTTCAGAATGGATGAGCAAAGATGCCCCCTCCCTCCCCCCCTCAAAGTGAGTCGCAAATCCTCACATCTCCTCATAGACCGCGGTCTAAAGCATCCGTAATGGCAGAGTTATAAACCTTGCCTTATCTGCTGTCAGACAGGCTTTAGGATGCTCACAGACTGAGTTAGGAACTCGACGGGGACCAGGGCTGCAAAATCCTAAGCTGTCCTATTACCTAGAAAGGCTAATGCATTTGGCATTGAAGGACGGGAGACACTCTCAGCAGTAGCCATTAGGGTCAAGTCAGAAAGAGCACACAATAGATGGCAATCAGCTGAAAGAAGTGCATAAAACCGGTTGTAATCAGGTGCCTTGGTGAGGCTTCGACTACCCTCTAAAATGTGGCTTTGGAGTTGAAGAAAAGTCTTTTAGACTATAAAACTCAGAGCTAAATAGCTGTGGTAAAAGTTCTACATATCTGAAAAAATACAGAAAAAAATTACACAAAACAAATTAGTTACCAATGATTCACTCTTTTTGACCAATATATGTGACCACCAAGCACATATATGTGATTGTTAAACATCTACCTGCAAAAACATGGCATTAGTTTTACAGTCATTACAGCCTCCCTTGTTTTCCAAAAAGGTTTCAGCTTAGCTTTAGGCACTTATTTGTATTCAGCATAAAGAGCATGTGTGAGGGCACAGATGGTGAGCAACACCACCTGGCTCCCGGTTGATGTTAAAGCTCCTCCCAAAGGTGTTGGATGGGGTTTAGGTTCATCAATTTTTTGCAGACCAGTCAAACTCAACATACTCCTCAGCTTTGTGCTGAGGAGTATGTTGACGCAAGGAAGACTATTTTGAAAAATGTTATTATTAAGTTGGAAGCAAATTATGGACTGAAATATTACTGTGTATTGTAGCATTTATCTTAAAGCTCCATTATGTAGAAACTGATATTTTCTGCGATTTGGCGCCCCCACAGTTTCTGAATGCAACAATGCTGTCGTAAATACAAAATCCAAATTTCTGTAACAATATTACCAAGTATGTACTTACTTTAGACTAAACTCACTGTAACAGCTGTCTTGAAATGGCAGTCAAAGTTTGCACAAGCGTTGCACATGTCTCAAACCACCAAGCTTACATAATATGTATATATGCTGCTAACACCTGACTGTGACATTTACAGTCTAAAACCTTAAATGGGCTGACTTGGTTCATGATCAACAGCATGAGAGTCAGGTGGCCTTCTCAGCCACACTTAACACCAATAAAACCACCAGGCTTTCAGCCCCTTTTTATAGTCCTGCAATGAGCCACAGCTTCTGTCTGGACACAGCTTTTTAGCCACACGAGCGGCTCTGCGGAGGGCAAAATCAATCTGATGGTCGGTTGGTTGGTCAGTCATCACATTTGCTCCAAATGAAATATCTCAACCATTCAATAAAGTTCCTTGGAATGGCTCCACATATCATAACTTATGATTAAGAAACCTTTCCCTTAGAGCTGCCATGAGGTTGACATTATTGGTTTTAAGTAAAAGGTATTAATAACTAGTAGACGGGTTGCCATACAGTTCTGGGGCAGATATCCATCAAGCCAAGCCAAGAGGAGGAAACTGATTGAACCCTCTGACTTTTCCTCTTGTTCTGTCTCCATGGTAGCTACGATCGCATGAAATGCAAGGCTGTTTCACCTCAGTTGAAAGCTCCCGCTGGCACCCCCGCCACATATGGCCTTTAATTTCTAAAACCAGGGTTTTTAGAGAGGCAGTCTTGAGATATTGAGAAAAATAACTGTCTAAAATTATTGGAATGGTCAAACTCAAGAAGTAAATTGCGGCGTGATTTTACAAAAATGCCAGAATAGCTGCACACAACTATAAAAGGGTAAAATGGGAACAAAATAATAATAATTATGTCATGTCCAGTAATGCGTCTGAAAAATACTGCATACATCAGCTAAAAGAATACGTTTCTCTTGAACTAACACATTATCATTCCAGTAATAGTCAAGTCACTTCCTTTTTCAAATTGAAAGTTTGTTGTCCTTTTTTCGTGTCAATACGGGAGAAATTTTAGCTTCCAACCTTTGGAGGTTATTTGCTTTTGGCGAATGACAGCCTTAGATAACAGTTACTTCATAAGAAAAACACGCTATGTATTCAGAAGAGAGGGATACAAGGCATTCGTCAGAAAGGCTGCTAATGTGGCCGTTGTCATCTTTGCATGATAAGAAAAGTGACCCTGAAAAATGTAGAACTGGAGGATATTGTGCTTAATATTCTGTCACAGAGTTTACGCTCATTTTCATTTTCCTCAAAAAGCCAAAATTGAAAGTATGACTCGAAGCGGCTGTTTGTCAGTGTGACTCATGTTTGTTTCCCTCCCCGCAGACAGAGGAAGACTACATCCCTTACCCCAGCGTTCACGAGGTACATACAACGTGCTCGCTTCACAAACAACTCACTGCACGCTATTTATTCTATAGATGTCAACAACTGTAAAGCTGCGGGTTCAAACAGATCGAATGTAGCGCATAATTTTCTGCAACAGTGGAAAGCAGGGCAGAGTTTGGTGCAGCACACTGACTGATAATCAGCTCTCTTTTTCAACATTATTATTATTACTATTATCATTATTATTACTGTCCATTGCTGTCAGGTTCTGGGCCGCACTAGTCCTTTCCCACTCATCCTGCTGCCCCAGTTTGGAGGCTACTGGATCGAGGGAACCAATCATGAGCCTAAAGACCCACCTGAGGCTGAACAGCCCCCCTGTCCTACCTCCCACGTCAAACTGGAGACAAACAGCATGGCAAAGATCTACAGGAAACATTTCATGGGCAAGGTGAGGGTAGGAGAATGGATGTATATGTGTGTGTGTGTGTGTGTGTGTGTGTGTATATTGTGTATATTTATCCTCTTATATTGCAGAATTAGCTTCAGGAAAGATTGCTTGCTTTCATTGTTCAAAACAAATTTCCTGATTTCAGAGATGTATGTCAGTTTGAAGTAACATTTGCCTCTAACGGCAATAATGCAAATATGTATCAAATAGGAAAATATGCCTTTGGAAGAACTGGTATCATGTAGGGGGGAGCCCAACTTAAAGGTCAAACATAAATTTCCGAGGCCTAATTACAGAAAAATCAACTGTTTGTCTTAATTGAACTTAAGTTTAAAAGGTAGGAAAAATCCAGTCTCCATATTATAGAAACCAATTCCTTATTCTATCTAAGAGCTCTTATCTTGTCTTCACTTAGGAGAGCGCTTCTTCAAACGACACTCGTCATCTGTGTCGATAATAACCACTATTTTGTTTCACTTGACACTGGTGGTTAGCTATGTTTTTATTGTAAATAAAAAAAGACATGCTTTATAACTTAGTTTTGATAAGTAAAAAGTCAGTAATCGTGTTGCTAGAAGAGATAGCTAACAGGCTAACATGCTAACATCAGAGCTAGCTTGTCCAACAGGTTGTCAGCAGTGTTAGCTTCTCTAGCAGGCTAACAACAGTGTTAACTATAACAGTTTGGGTGCCATTTTAATCATAATTTTACAGCGTTTATGTTGTTCCCCTGTTATCATCATAATTGCAAGCTAACAACAGTGGTGCCACCATTTTTGGCAGCACCGCATTTTGTTAGCTTTATCTATGCCTTTCTCCCTTCAGGTTTCTAACTTCAGACATTTTTCAGTAAAGATGGTTTATAGTCATGTTTATATTCCCATCCTGAGATAAGATTTATGCCCCAATGTTTTGCTTTACCATAAAACCTAAATTTCATCCTGCTGCAGTGATAAAATGCATGCAAGGAAATGTGAAATGGCAGAAAGCGGCCCGTTAAATCTCTGAAGAAACACTCAAACACCAATATGTCACACAATAAAAATCATAAAATGGGAAGCTGGTGCCTCTTGAATTTAAAAGGTATTGTAGCTTACAGGGATTTAGAGAAGTGTAGTCCTTTAAATCAGAGAAAATAATTAGTCTGGGCTGGTGGCCGATGGATGATTTTGGGTACGTGTGGATTAAAATGACTTCAGAGCTGATCTTCACATCACTACTCAGAGAATATGTCACAAATGAGAGTATGAATGAAAAAAAAAACATGATTTGACAGTAAATTGCAAGCAGCATGCTTAAAATAAGATATTTTTTAAAGTTGATAAATTGTATTTTGTCTCACGTCTACTCCTTAAGGGCAATTCAACTTCTTCCCTTAATTAAAAGACTGTTATTCTCTTTACTGGTCTATATTTCTAATTTATTTTTTCATTTTTTATTAATATGTCACCCACTGACAGTTGCTGGAGGAGTTTTGTTTTTTTTTTTTCCTTGCATTGAAGTTTCTTCTGCTTATCTGCCCCCAGGAACACTTTAATTATTACACCATGGATGCTGCCCTGGGCCACTTGGTCTTCTCCATGAAGTATGATGTCATTGGGGATCAGGAGCATCTGCGCTTGATGCTTCGGTACTGTTATCTTTATTTCTGATCTGCTTTTCTCTCCTGTTTCTGCTAGTTTTTTGTTTTTTATTTGCTCAGTAATCATTGTACTCTCCTTCTCAATACACTCGGAGTCTGCAACTGAACGTTGCCTTAAATCAGTTTTCCCTTTTCTGTTTTTTCTGTCAGAGTTTCTCTCTTTTTTCTCATATTGAATCCTCAGCAAGCCTGTATAAAATAACCATGTCATGCAGTGATTTTTTGGTATTTTCCTTTCCTCATAGGTCTTTTTTTACTGCTCAAGAAAAGCCATACGTTGAGGGAAAAAGACAGATGAATAGAGCTTCTCCATTCTAACAAGTTGCCTTGAGATGAATTTTTTAAATATTTTCCGGTTGGTTTGCTGACAAAAGGCAGAGCTGAGTGAAGGCGTGCACCTGGTGTCAGAGGGCAACCAATGAGTTTTTCCAATCAATCTCATCTTTAATTGAATATGACATTAGACATCTGCTGCCTGTTTTACAGTCAGACAGTGTCCAAGCCATTACTGATAAAGAATTTGCAGTATTTTATTTCTGAAATGTCTTTTTAAGAGAAATTTAATCTCAGGAAGGACTTCATGACACACTGTTCAGTGGACATCTGCTCCATAAAACCTCAACGTCCCAGAAATCATTGTGATCTTTATCTTACTGAAGTTAAAGTTAATAAAGAAAATAAAATAATTCGGTTTATCTTTTGAATCATAATACCATAATAGATCTGGAAAAGGTTCTGCTTTTATGCCCAAAACAAAACAGATTCAAGGGTTTAAAGGAGAGGAGCTGAGTGTGATTTGAGTATAAAAAAAGTGAAGCATGAACACTCAAGTTTCTATGTAAATGGGACCTTTACAAAATTAAAAATTTGATACATGATTGTTGTAACCTTAAAAATTTGAGATTTTAATATAACTATAAAAAATTTGAAATCCAACCAAATCAAATCCATGTGATAAAAACTCACATCATCAATTCTTTAACCATTACTGTACAAAAGTGCACATAAGGAGCAATTACTCTTAAGTAATGTTTCCTTTTTAGAGCCAATGACAACCAGCAATGAAGTGCATCACCTGCTCTGAAAAAGCAAGAACAAAAAGATCATAAATGATTCAAGAGGCAATAAATTATTCAAACAATATCAGCATATGTAGCCTATTAACTCAATATTTACACTTAATTTTCCAATAAACAGGTTGTTGTCAATATTTGTCAGAGTCAACACCTCCAATATAAATGTTGATTTTGAAAACTGTGTCACAAAGGGCTCAACAATCAGCACACTTTCCATCTCTGCTGTTCGAGTGGCCTCGCTCGCCGAAATCCACCGCTCACATTCTGCTCGAAAAACAAAACCAAAAAAAAAAACGAGGGGGAGAAAGACAGAACACAATAAAACCTGTGAATTAATTTCAGCGCTTGAGAGATCCCACTCCAGATTTTTAATAGCTGCTTTCCCTCTTTGTTAATGGAGCTGTAGAGTGGATGTTACCTCGCGAACGGTCACTCAGCCCACAACGTTTCTCACATAGTGATGTTTTTCACCGGGTGGGGGAACCACCCACGGTCACCCCATCACCCACTCACTTCAGGCACCGACAAACCATCCATATAAAGCATCTGCTGGAGAACTGCATGATAAGTCATAATCTCTTTTTTATTTTACTGCCGATGCCCCAAAGCTACACTGTAAAAAAAAAAACCATTGGCATACACAATGATTACAGACTGTTAGGACATTATCATCTCTAAGCCCCGGTACACTTGGTTACTGTTGCTATGCCGACACGCCACACAGTTACAGTAATAACAAGAGAAGATTAACCATCAAAAACTTTTTTTATTCTCTATAAAAACATGTTTTTGGTCTTTAAAGAAAACTTCTCGTTCCTATTCGGTAATTGCTGATTTTGCTAGAAGGCTGTTTAAATGTTAGCTCCATGTGTTGGTCAAAAATATCAAAAATATTGTCTCTGAATGGCTTTTTAGTGTTTTTAACTGACTCTTTTTGAAACAAGAAACTTGTAAAAGGTGTCTTGAGTTTAAACTTGTTGGCTACATAGATGATGTTGTGTTAAAAGACTCTAAAATAGCAAGCTGCATACCTGAGAGGTCAGTGATTCCCCTTGTTTGCGATCCAAAAAGACATGAAAATAAAGAAACTGCGATGCTTTTGTAGTTTTATTAGTGTGATAAAATTCAGAGATTAGTCTGTTATTTGTTCTATCATAACCCTTTTTAGTGTCTTAGCTGATATTCTTCCCATTTTTACATTTTCAAGCTCTGATTTCACTTAATGTTAAAGAGAAAAGTCTCTGAATGAGGACTGTGTGTGTGTGTCACTGTCTCTGATAATGTTGGCAGGGATTGATGGAGGGTAAACTTCTCCAAATACAACTTAAGGCAGGAAAGAGCTGCTTATGTTCCCCTCAACTCTAATAACATCCAGGACCAGCTGCCATACATGATGGCTGTGTTTGTAGTGAATTAAGCTGTGTTTTTTACACAGCCTCTTAGCTGTGGTTACGACTGTAGGTGTTAAGTTAGTTAGCTGGACATGCTAAAAATCGCAGCTTATGTTAAAGAAGATTAGCACACATTTTAAACCGTTCCTGACCGGTTTGCACATATGCTTTAGGTTTTGGAAAGACATCACTCTCTGAACTCTTCAAATTCAGAGCATCTTTCCCACTACAGTTTCATGCACACTGATTCAGCGTGAGGAGAAATCCAAAGCCTAACAGGCTTGCCATGCCTATTTATGTTTGCTAAGCTGCCAGACGGAAAGATGGCAAACGGTCAATTATCTGCATTTCTTGGCTTGTTTGTCACCCTGAAATTTCAAGTTTCCTCTAAATTTGAATGTTTCCAGTGAAGTGGACATTTTTGGCTATTATATTCTGATGCTTCAGGGGCTAAAAGGATGTGAACAGTTATTGAATAAGTATTTTCTGAATAAACATCCCTGTAACAAGCTATTATCTCTCCAATTTTCCAACAGCAAATCACTCTGTAGCACTTAATGTGCGTGCATTTCCCTTGGTGTTGTATTAGATTGAGCAGTGACCCCCTAACAAAAGCAATGATGCCCACTTGACCCTCTCCTGGGTAATCTTGGCTCCAAATAGCATCTATAAGAAAGGTCTCCTTTGAATTGGCAGCTCACTTGCATGAATGCTAAGCATCAGAATCAGAAATCATTAAAGCAGAAGGCTTGCTTAGGATTTGAAACTGTACACTGAGTATTTTGACTTTTCAAACTGTTTTGCCTTTCAGCACAAAGCTAAAAACATACCATGATGTGATTCCCATTTCCTGCCTTACCGAGTTCCCCAATGTGGTTCAGATGGCCAAGGTAACACACTGAATGTATATAGTCAAAAAAATGCATTTCAGGCTGTTTTAAAATGAAAAAATGAGTTTTAAAATGAAAAAAGCTGAATATTCTTTTTCACTTCTACAGCTTGTTTGTGAAGAAGTAAACGTGGACAGGTTTTACCCTGTGCTTTATCCAAAGGTAAGCGCTAATCCTCATGTCTTTTTCCAAATATCACTTCCTCTCCTGTCAGTGAACCTGACTGAAAACCTCTACTCTCTCATCCTCAGGCATCAAGGCTCATCGTCACCTTTGATGAGCACGTGATCAGCAACAACTTCAAGTTTGGGGTTATTTATCAGAAGTTCGGTCAGGTGAGCTTGCTGCACAGATACTTCTGCTCGTCTCTGCTTTTTGAAGTCATGTGTCACTCCACCTGAAAGTGTCCTCTGCTTCCTTCACTCAGACATCAGAGGAGGAGCTGTTTGGGAATATGGAAGAAAGTCCTGCCTTTGTTGAGTTCTTGGAGTTTCTGGGCCAGAAGATCGAACTTCATGATTTTAAAGGGTTCGGACACTTTATCGGTTCAATTTCTTTCAGATTCCTCAGCAGCAGATTGAAGCGCTTTTGTCTAATTCTTGGTACACGGATTCACCGCTCACCTGTCAGAAGCAGGTCATCGTTCTCTTTGCTATTGATCAGAGTCGGTTTTAAATGAATCCCTAAGAAAAAAGCGATTTAAAGTGTTCTGGTATTTGCAGTGTTGCTGGCATTGTGATTGAGTAGGCAGAAGAATTGCCCCTGGCGTTTCCTCAATGATGGATGAGCACGGATGGACCGCGAGCTCCGAGAGCATGTCCTTATGTTCCACTCCTAACACCACTTTGTTCGTCTCTCTTCTGTATTCCTCTTGGCTGTTCACCTGAATTCTCTCTTCTCCTTTACTTTCTTTTCTACTTTTTTTTATCCTCTCCCTGTTTTTTTTCTTGCCTCTGCCCTTATATCTCCTCTTTCTCCTGCTCCTTTTCTTCTCCAGATTTCGGGGTGGGCTGGATGTCACTCACGGGCAGACGGGGACAGAATCCGTCTACACGAGTTTCCATAATAAGGAGATTATGTTCCATGTGTCCACCAAGCTGCCTTACACAGAGGGAGACTCCCAGCAGGTATGGCAGCATTCCAAGTGATCAATAAGCGGGATAAATAATTAGTATTATTGCTGTCACTTCTCTCATTGATTTGTGAAGGTTTCTTCGTTTGACTCCTCATGTGTTGGACTACAGCAGCAGCAGCAGTTAACGGGTCTTTAAGGGCTGTAAAATCCAAACAAAGGTCTATTAAGCTAATGCAGATGAAACAAAATCAATCATTTGAATCTAAATCTGCAAATAATAAAATCATTTGAGGAAACACGCTTATCTGTTTCCTGTTAAGAGTTAAATAAGAAAATTGATACCAATCTCATGTCTCCATGGTAAATATGAGTAATTACCAGCTTAACTTAGCACAAATAATGGAAATAAGGGGAAACAGCTTGTGTGACTCTGTCCAGAGGAAACAAATATCTGTGTGCATACACTTTTTAATGCAATAATTAACAAGTAAAACCTTTTTTTTTTAAGTTAATCTACACTAAAACTGCAGTGCAAAGGCCTTTCTGTTGCTTTACAAGTGTAGAGAAAATAGTGACAAGCACTAAAGTTATCAAGATATGTTGGGGTTTGCAGGTTTCATGTCCTCACGTACCCTGCTCTCAGACAGAAATCCATTTTTTTGAAGTTCTACTGGCACTGCAGTGTTTTCTTCTGACATTAAAGTTTCTCTGTTGTTGGTTTGTGTCGGGGGACTCTCATCTCTTTGGTGCCATGTTGCAGTGGGCCGCATTACTGTCTTCAGCTGCTCTTCACTGCCTCTTAGACTGCTTCGAACTTTGTTACCACAGAAACCCTGCTCAGAGTGCCCATATTGCCGAAGCATGAAGAGAAACAGAGGGACATAAATAACACCCACATGGGATGATTCACGAGGGAACTCAAGGCAAGGTGGAACTGTAATAACATAGCATTTTTCAAGAGGGAGAAAATACAGACTTGACGTTGCCAGTTCTGACTGTGTGTGATCTAATTTAAGCGGATATACAGTATTAATAGGTTTCAGGTGTCTCAGTCCAGCCTCGCACTTGCTGAGTTGGATTTTAAGCGTCTAACTGTGGGTGGATGCTTGAGTTAAGCGGTCCATCTGCACAGAGAAGGTAGGACGAGCGTTATTCAGCTATCTTGGTTCAGAGAGCTCCTGTTGGAGTAAACATTAGAGCTGACAGCTCATAAGCTCACGGATGTTGCTATTGTAACCTGGCGGCCCTGTTTCTGCAGCCACATGGACCCTGTTTCACTCTCAACCTTCAGTGTGTCTCAGAAATACATCCCTAACAAAGATATAACTACAGCTTCATCTTTAACACATCACAAAGTGTCTGGTTCTTTTATCCATAAAATGCGTTTTTTGCTCCTTATTGATGTTTATTAAATTGTTATCCATTTTTTTTGTATTGTTTCATTCGGAAACATGAATTTAGAAATGTTGCAATTTGATATTTAGCAGAAACAGGAGAAATAAGGAACTTTTTCATGAAAGATAAAAGTCTGAGAAGTTAGTACATATTCAATAAATGAAGCCTGGGGCGTTATTCTTTCCCTTTGACCTATATATAACATGTCCCAGTATTTATGGCCAATGTGACTTCAGGCAAATCATGACATCCTGCTTGAAACAGATGGCTGATTGTTCCCCTGCTGTAAAGTAATTGGACTGATGACTGGGAAAGGGCAATCTAAAATTTCCAGAGTAAATGTTTATTGTGCACACAATCGGTCAACTCTTGAGACATTTTATCACAGTGCCAGCTGACACTACAGCTGTGACACTGCAGCTAATGACAACAGATGTGAGGTGGCTTTGTTTAAACAGTGCATGAGTCAAATCTGATATTTCTGCCTCCACTTACATGCCGTCTTTCCAATTTGAAATATATTTGATATCCACAGGTCTTTTGGAGTGTTTTACTGATTAATTGCGGAGAGAAAACATTTCTGGAACAGTATTTGTCTCGCCTCAAACAGATAATTCGGCCCAACTAGGAGCAAAGTCCTTATTAAACATATTTCATCATATTTTTAGTTTGATGAAATTTAAAAAAAAAAAAGGGGAAAAAAGTCATATCTTCCGTGATATTTATGAGAGCTTGCAGGCTGTCTAACTTAGAGTTTATAGCAAAAGGCAATGAGGTGACAACACAGATTCACAATCCAGCAGAGGAAGAAGGAATCCTAATGCTTTGCAACATCAAGCCTTTTTAAACGATATTGCTTTGATAAAATTTTATTACTCGGGCACAGTCACTCCGTCCTCCAAGAGTACAAGTGTCCTTTTGGCAGCTTTTTAAGCTTTCTGGCAACAAGGAAAATGCAGCTCCTCAGCCGTGATGATTTGGGTCACTGACAGTCAGCCATCTGCAGAATCATAAACCATTTTTTGTTTGACTTTCCAGGGCCTCCACTGGTATTCAGATTAATCCTTTTTCACACCATCAACAACCAGCAAAACACTTGGAAAAACCTTAATTATTCAAAGCTTGTCAATGCTGAAATAAAAAAAAAAAACATACTAAATGGATTTGAGGCGATTCATTAGTCATATATAAATTTATGCAGAACTATGAGTCACGCAATTTTTTTATGTATTTATTTTTAGTTTTTGTGATAAATAATGGATGTTTTCAATGTAATAAATCCCCCTCAGTACAAGCTCAAGAGATAAAAGTTATAAGCATTTCAGTTTCCTGCCTGGTAGTTGTGTAAAACCGGGGTGTCATTCTTCAAAGATAAGAGGTTGCACTCTCGTATCAAACCCGTGTCCACCTTTCTGCTGGGACTGTATTTATTCCCTCTGGTCGGTCTCTCGGTGCATTTCCTGGAAGCGATTCTGTGACGGGCCTGTGTTTTCCATTCTCCAACTGCTTATTTAAGATGTTTCCGCTGTTGTAAGTTTTGTTTATCTTTGCTTTCCAGCTGCAGAGGAAGAGGCACATAGGCAACGACATCGTGGCCATCGTTTTCCAGGAGGAGAACACGCCGTTCGTACCAGATATGATCCAGTCCAACTTCCTGCATGCGTATGTTGTTGTGCAGGTGGAGAACGCATGTACGGACAGTGTCACCTACAAGGTTAGTTTCAAGGACGGCTGACGCTGCGTGAAGAGCGTCTGACCGACAGTGACCCGTAAAAACCGTTTTGCATTCGCTCATTCATTATTCAGGAGCTTTCATTCAACTGAGTGGCCTTAAAAAGCGGCGTGTGTATCATTTATCGGGGTATCATAGACTCTGCTCTTCCTGCCTTCTCCTCCAGGTGTCTGTGACAGCTCGGGATGATGTACCTTTCTTTGGACCTGCTCTGCCTGACCCTGCCATCTTCAAAAAGGTCAGCAGCCACACAAATTCATAAACTCAATTCCCTTTTTCACAAGCGCACATCGCAGACCTTTATTCCCTCCATCACTTCCTCTCTGTGTTTGCTTTCCTCAGGGAGTCGAGTTCCATGAGTTCCTCTTCACCAAGCTCATTAATGCAGAGTATGCCTGCTACAAGGCAGAGAAGTTTGCCAAACTTGAGGTGAGAAGAGTGCTACAATGCAACCTGCACAGTATGAATGCCTGCAGTGTGTGTGTGCACACTTGAGAACATGCTAGTTTGCATTAGCATGCATCCTGCTGGCTGTATTTTCATAGATTTATAGTCATGTAACCTTTTTTTGAGTCGATGCCAGTACTGACTGCAAACTGCCCGTGTTGTTGTTGCTGTTGTCAGGAGCGCACACGTTCGGCCCTGTTGGAGACTCTGTACGAGGAGCTGCATGTAAACAGCCAGTCCATGATGGGTCTGGGTGGGGACGAAGATAAGCTGGAGAACGGAGGCGGAGGAGGAGGCGGAGGAGGGGGCTTCTTTGAATCCTTTAAGGTACAGCACCATCCTTCATCTGAGAAAGCGCGCCGTTAATCTGCGACTCCACATGCATGAGAGAGAATGGTTATGACTGGAGAAACTTTAAGGGTGCTTCCCTCCCCCCCCTGTCTCCTGGCTGGGATTCTGGGTATTCACACATGAGAAAACAAAGCATAAAGACTTTGCAGTATCTCAAAGGGCCAGTCCTGTGGCATTTGATTTCCTCACTTGGCTGCGGCTGCTGTGTGTTTCAGGTGGCTGGTGTGTTTTTTTTTTTGGTTTTTTTTTTGAGGCTGGTGTCCTGCCTCCTGTTGTGTATGAAAGGCATTTGACTGAGGGTGCTCCATCAATGACCATTAGGGTGGTGGAGCGTGGCCCAGCCGCCGAGGCACGGCGGTGGGAGCTGTGATTGTGTGTGCTTGATGAAGGATTTAATGACCCCTCATTAGGGAGCTGATGATGCCGTTGGCGCGTCCCTTCACTGGCACCCTTCCCCTGCTGTTTTTCTCTGTGTCACCGCCGAGCACTCTGCCAACTTCTGTGCAACTTCAGAGAAATATGTGCACCTTTCTCTCAGTCTCTCTAGTCTCTGTAAACCCATCTCTTTTCCCGTAACTTCACAGACCACATTGCCGGCGTATCCTGTCTTGTCTACCTGTTGAGAGCATCATGCTGCTTCTCTTCTTCTCTCTTACATCTCTAAAAAATTGCATCTCCGAAGATTTCCCGCTCAGTTTTTCTCTCTCTGCCTCTGTCCAGCTGTGTAAAATCTGCTCTCTCGCTGTCTCTCTTACTTACTCTCCTTGCCTCCCGCGCTCACTCTGTGTGTCTCATCGTCTCCTCCCATGACGCAAAACCCCACTATAGATGTTCCCATGTTACATGATGACTGTGGAGAGAAGAGATGCGGCTTCATCCTCCTCCTCCACACACGCCTACACTCTCTTCGACCTTCTGTGAACCTACATTTCTTTCACGCAGTCTCTCTGCCTGTTGACCTGCACTGCCCCTATGTGTTCAGAAATAGGCCTGCATACAAATATGCATACGAACATGTGAGCACAAACAAACCACTGCTAGTTTATGTGCACACACAAATATGCATAAGTCCATATATATTTTACCCACAGAGATTATTCAATAATTCAAAAATGTTCACATTTTTGTAGTTCTTCACTATAGATTCAGCACTTTATATATTATCATAATAATATATTATATAGTCATATATTACACAGTCATATATTATATTATACTATATTATATTTTGGACTTTGTTAAGAAAAAAGTAAAGTGTAATTTGGAGGTGTAACTTTTGACATTAATGATGGCTCTGTTCTATTCTAGCGTCTCAGTAAGCTGTGACATTGAGCCAGTTTGTACAGTTTTTTAAACATCTGAAGCAGCTAAATAGAATTTAGCCATAGTTAACTTTAGTGTTTAGAAAAGTGCTTTTGCCTGAGTGAAAAAAAGGCCAATTGCCCCCAAATTTTGTGAATATCCCGTATGATTTAAGCATATTCTCTGTATGCCTGATACAGTACCAGTCTGTGCATTAGCAATGTGTTTCTCACATCGGTCACCTTTTTAGTATAACTCAATATGAAGTTAGTTTGTGAGTAAAATCACATACATGTGGTACATAATGCTCTGAAAAGCCAGTCAGTGATTTGCGTTTCCACGTTACATCGAAGTGGATCCACTGACGATTATCTCCTCGTTTCTCTCTGTAGCGGGTCATCCGCAGCAGAAGCCAGTCTATGGACGCCATGGGCCTCAGTAACAAGAAGTCACACACAGTCTCCACTAGTCACAGTGGCAGCTTTACCCACAATCCCGCAGAGAGCCCCAAAACCCCAGGGATTGTAAGTAGCTTGTTTTGGTTCACATAATGCCCACCAAACACTTACATTAAGGGTACAGTATATTTTCATCATTCACGGCACGGTGAACAAATACACATGCAGACTCTTTTAACCCCCTTTGCTCTTTTATAAGCAGCACTTAAGCAAATTGCTCCTGTTGGCACATTGTAGCACTTTTCTTTCATCAGTATATGTTAACAGCAAAACATTCGCTTTCATTCCTGACGTTATGAATCCCCTCTTCTTCCTACTGAAGCGACTGTCATTGAATTTTTTCCATTAATGGCTCACAGTGTCTCTGTTAATTACTACTTTTTTTTTGTTATGAAAATGAACAGCACAACTCATCGTCAGCATTTCATTCATTCTCATCTGTTGAGACGATCATCATCACCACTTCGATTGACAGTCAGCTATGTAGGGTGGTGTGTTTTAAAGTATCCAATGTGGAATGAATCCGATTACTTCCTTCTCAATCCAGGATGACTCCTTTTGCCTGTGAGCCCCCGGTGTTTCTATCCTGAGTCTTAAAGTGAGCTCAGTGTAGCTGCTGTATGACTACCCAGACTCCCTCCCTCTTTACTGTGCTTTTTGTTACGACCGTTTCCTCCTGTTAACGACACAACCTCTGTATGCGGCCCTGCATATGTGCATGTGTGGCTGCAGAGTCTGCATGGCAAAAGCCAGAAATGCAAGGACAGCACACTGCACCGTCCTCTGTGTGTGTGTGTGTGTGCCTCTCAAAGACGGGGTTATTTGTGCTTCAACTCTTTGCACATTCAATGCAGTTTGGGATTTGGTTACGGACAGTTTTCTGAGTCTGAACTAAATTAACCCTGTTTTTGAAAGGACTAAGTTTTCTAAAAAACCAGCCCCTTTGGATCCTGTCAGCCCTCTTTGCCCTTTTTCTTCTTCCTCTTCTGAATGCTTGACTAAACAGACCTGTATCCCTCAGGGCAGGAACTGCCGACATGCCTGCAACCTCAGTGGCACTCCATCTCCTGCTGTGCCCTCCTCTGCTGGATCCCAGCCTGCTTTCGCTCTAAAAAGCTTCTCACTGTTTCCTAAATACATGTCTGTCTATTAAATCATGCTGCGAGCTCCTTTTCCAGCTCTTTTGCACCTTGCTGTTTAAACTCTATGTGCTGTGCGCATGTGATCTTATGATGTGTTCTTTTCTTTTCCTTTTCCCCTCCTGCTTCTTCACTCTATCATCTCCTCTCTCTTTCTTTTTCTCCCTCTCCCTCCCTCCCTCTCTCTGTGCTCCCTTTGCCCTGTCTTGTGTGGCTCAGTCATTGCTTGTTCCAGGGAAAAGTCCCAGTAAATATGGACGCCGAGGCAGTGCCATAGGGATAGGAACAATAGAAGAGGTTCATCTATATTTATCCCTTCTTTATTTATTAATTTTTGTCTCCGGACTTTATTCTGCTATTGTCTTTTTATGATGTAAGTTTATAGTTGGTAATTTACAGTTTAAATAAAATGTGCCTGTTTAAGTTCTCATGGCTGTGAGAGGTTTTCAGATGGTGTTAAAACTTCCAATGACATTTATTTAGTTGTGGTTTTGATCATAATTTCATCATATCATTCATTCATGTGACAGCCAGTTTTCAAAGTGAATGATCCATCACAGACAGGAGGGATGCTGTAGCTTATTTTTTGTTTTTCTTTGTATGATTTGTCTTCTGTGTGATGTGATTCAAGTAGTTTTACAGGTAGATGGTTTCATTTCATATCAGACGACTGCCTGCTCTTTATTTTGTTAACTGTCATTTCCTGTCAGCAGATCTCAGGGCTCCATGCACTTTATTTTAATTTAAAGTTTGTTCTCTAAACCTATAAGAGAAAAGTATAAGAGATTCAGAGGAAAAAATAGTTAACAACTCCCACTTATGTTCTTAAACACAGCCACTCATTGATGAATCAGACTACATCTTAAATTAGAGGTGTTTACCAGACATTTTGAAAATCAACAAGTAAACTCATCAATGTGGCCACGAAACTTAAAATAACCAAACTGATTCACGTCCAACAAGTCGACGGAGTTAAAAAAAAGGATGATAAAAACTTTTTTTCCCAGAGACAGGAGCCAAACCAAGAGAATATAATATCTGAAATCATATCCCGCCGGAAGCCTGCATGTTTTCTAATTTTGTCATTTTATTCTCACAATTTATCAAGCCCACGTTTCTTTACTCATTGCAGCATATTTCAACATCTAGACATCTTTCACTTCAGTAGCCTTCTGTGTCATCTAATAAATGCTGTATGAGTTACATTGTGGTTGTAAATGCTTAAACTGTCCCCAAACTGTGTGTTTAACTCTCATCTCCTCCACCTACTGTCAGTCACTGATCATTCCTGGGAAAAGCCCAACCAGGAAAAAGTCTGGGCCCTTCAGCTCCCGTCGCAGCAGCGCCATTGGCATCGAGAACATCCAGGAGGTCCAAGAGAGGAGGTGAGAGGAGCAGAGCAGAGCTGATCAGTGGGGAGTTGGGTCATGAGGAGAGAACAGTGTTAGAACAGATGGAAGCAGGGACATTAAAATGAGAAAATCCAGCCATTGCCAGATAAACTGTTGATTTGCTTGGCCGTTTTGATTGGGGGTGTACCAATGCTTTCCTCTTTTTTTTTTTCTAAAAACCAAAACTAGGATTTTACATAGACTCTAGGCTGTAACAGGCAGAAGATTCATACCAGCCTCACGGTGTTGGATGCTTGAATACTGATTGAATTGTTACTGTCTTCAAGGCTTCAGGGTCTTTTTTTTGTGTGTGGCTGTGCAACAATAGCAGCCAGCCAGCAACGTTCTGACAGTTCCTTTTTATTCCTGACCTTGAAATTTGCTCAGCCTGTCTGCTTGGTATTGACTGTTCTGTGCAAAGCTCAGGATGCAAAGGTAGGAGGAGAGGAACAAACAGGTGGAGGGTTCATTCAGCTGAGGCAGTGCAAGCGCTTTCCTGGTATTTTGATGTAAATTGTTTTACAGAACCATGTTTGTTTCTGGCACAACATCACTTTTAAACCAGTCTGTTGATTTCTGCTCTTCACCATCCAGACGTCACTATGATCTACCGAAGGAGCAGTGCATGGGCTAAAAGCTAACGTTAACATGCTAATATCCTCACAATAACCACGCTAACTGATGCTAACACGCTGTTGTTTATCGGGTATAATGTTCATCATCTGAGTTCAGTTGTGTTAGCATGCTAACATACAATAACAATATACACAACATACAGCCGAAGTGGATGAAAACTTCATTAGTTTTGAAGATATTTTGTCACGAGGCAAAATGCTGGACAAATTAAAATGTTAACCTGATGATAAATTTATTGAGCTGTTGTTATATGAGGCCAGTGATGTGACTGGCTGAGGGTGTATTTATCATTATTATCACCACACCCTTTGATTTATAACACACTCAACACAGAGGGGCATAAATCAGCAGCAACAAAGCATCAGGTGTGTTTGGAGACACCCACACAGTCCATGTCCTGAAGACTTATCACCCTACGCCTCTTGTCTGCATATTTATAAGGAGGCCTTTCATGTAATGTAACATTTGAAACAAGAGTTTGTGGTTTATGGCAGATGATAGGCAAGTTTTTCAGATCTTTTAATACATGTTTAAATGATATGAATGTGTTATAACATTCATCGTAGCCTGTTTAATGTCTTACTGTACAAAGTAAGTACACTGAATGTATCATTCATCTCCATCTCTGTCCGGAAGCCGGGAGGTGTCTCCCAGCACCCAGAGGACACCAGAGAGCAGCCACTTTTCACAGGAAAACAGATCAGACAACTCCTCCAATCACAGTTCTCCAGAATTTCCTGCCAATAGGAACAGGTGACTATCATTAAATTCATCAGTTTACTTTATTGCATTTGCACACACTGAGAAGTTATTTGTGATCATTCATCCTGTGGATGTGTGGATAGAAAAATCATTTTTAGACTGTAGAGTGGAACAAAAAATCCATTACATGGACGATTATCCTCATTGTTGTGGCTATAAACCTGTCTGGCTTTTGTAAGGAAACAAGCCACCAAATACACACTATTTTAATCACCATGTCCATATTTGTTTTTTGTTGGTGTGACAACATGGCTTGTGAATGCATGAACGTTCTCCTCTCATTCAGGCAACTGCATGCATGTGTGCAGTGACACAAAAGAGAAGTGAAAGTAAAATACACAATATTGACGTCCTTTGGAGTTTTTGATAACATTAAACATTTAAAATTGGAGAATTTAAAACCTGCATGGCTTAAAGCTGGTATAAGAAATGATCTTTTCTGAATTTGTGTTCACTGTTTTGTCATGATGTAGCTTGAATTTCATTTTAGTAGTCAAGGCTGCACTTGAACTCATTTGTTTTATTGTTGGTGTGTGTGCGTACATATAGATAAAGCTAATCTAAAGGGATGCATTAACTCCAAAGCAGCTTAAATATTACACCACATAGCACAGATGTTAACACACTGCTGCCACTGAAAGTCCTACTTAAGGGTGCTGTGAAATAAAGATAGTGAATTAGCTAGATATTCAGAAAGAACAAGGAAATAAAACCATTTTTTTATTGTGCTGCTACACAAACAATCTGACATGTGAAAAACACAAGTCATTGAGCAGACAGAGTGACCCAGGTGTGTAGTCTGGCCATGTGTTGCAGGGCGGCATCCATCCCCGAGGCTCAGGACCTTTCCCGCTCCTCCTCCAACGCCAGCAGCTTTGCCAGCGTAGTGGAGGAGCACGAGGCAGAGGAGGACTACGACACCGGACTGGTGGGTGGAGACAGTCGGAGCGATAACACATAATGACTTGTCACTTCCCCAAAACCAGAGCAGCAGGCAGCTTCCCACAGCTGATGACACATTTGTGGTTCCATTAACATTTGTCTCACTTTTTTTTACTGTGGGGGAAAAAATAATCTTGTTTTTTTATGTTGTTGGCTGTTATCCGAACAAAGGATTTGAGCTGATTTGATGGATTTCACTCCGTCCCAGTGATGGCAGGTTTCAAAATGCATTTCAGAGTAATACATATTAATGCGTAAATCTATTTCTTTCACTTCAGCATTTTGCATCTAGAAAGGAGACAAGATATGCAAATACAGTTACGGAATAAGATTGTGGTTTTCAGTGTGGCGTTACTCGTGTCCTTTATGTACATGGTTTGTACAAAAAAAAAAGGGAACTGATGCTTATTCGTTTTCCTCTTTATACAGGAGAGTGTGTCCTGTGTTACACCGCTAAAGAAAGACTCATTTGTGTACGGCTCTGCGGCAGAGGACAGTGCATGTGGTACCAGCCAGGAGAGTTTTCCAGGTGAGTTTAGAAGAAAAAGGGTTTGTATTACTGGGTCAATAATAGCCTGAAGGTGTGAGAAGGAGTCCAGTTAGAAAAGGTCAAGTGTTTTAACATATCTACAGTGTCTGGGGAAAATCTAAAAGGGGACAGATGTAAGAATAGCACCCTCTGCTTCTTGAGCAATTAGTATGGTAACACTGTTGTGTGATTCACCTCAACCTCAGTTAAACTCTCTGCCAACTTCCAGAAGGCTCAGTCGCTGTAAATCAGCAAGCTCTTCCTAAATGCATTTAGTCTGCTTTGCCTAAAAAGTACATTGCAAAACTTATCTGTAATACCCACACAACTTCTGTTAGGCTCCAAATTCTGTTTTTTTTCCTCCCCCATCTCTAATGATTCACTCTGAACCATTAATCTTTTGCATACTTATTCTTTTTTGGCTAGAACAGCTGGCAGCATAATATGCTTGAGTTTATTAACCATGACAGCTCCACATCTGTCGCCTCCCTCCCAGCTCCTCATCTTCAGCAGCAAGTGGACGGAGTGAAGACATCGGAGCCAAAAGGGACAGAGAGCCAAGCCAAGACAGAGCGCCCCCCGCAGGAACACAAGTTCTCATCGGTGAGACAAACTGCTTGACGACAGTCATTAGGCGAAACTCGGATGGTTTGACTCCATATTGTTCAAAGTCACCGGAAAGGTGGTTTCCCTCTGATTTATTGCAGGGGTCATTTGCTGAATAGAAGGCAAAGTGGTCCCTGCTTTTAGTTCAAATGACTTTTTAAAGATGTCACCTTGAATTCTGGGAAATTGGGATTTTTTTCTCACAACATTTAGCTACATCATCAAGAGTCTACAGCCATGCCTATCAATTTTAGTCCTCCTATTCTTAATTCAGCAACATCAATCAATATAAATTGGGATTTATGTTAGCTAGGCAGCTAATGTTTCCCATAATGTAAAGATAAAAAGTGCAGTGAATCAGTAACACAAGGTAACAAGGCAAGAAGACAGGTAGCTAACATGAAAATGTAAATCTTATAAAGGCTGCATGTATAGCATGGTTATCAGCTAATGCTTTATGTGCTAAAGTCAGTTAGCTAGCATCTAAAATAAGCTAGCCAGAGTGCTTGTAATATTGTCACAGAGTTAAAAACCCACAAACCTCCTCATGATTGCAGATTGTAATGTTCCAGTGTAGCAGCTCTTTGAAGCTCTTCTTAGGCACAACAGTGCTTTGAATGTTGCACACTTTCGATGCTAGCAAACGCAAACTTGTCGCATGTTTTGGCATATTGTTCATCACTTTAGTTCAGTGTGACAACATACAGTAATAAGCACTAATTAGAAAGTGCAGCAGAGGCTGATGAGTATGTTTTTAGTTTTTGGAAGTATTTTGTCTCAAAGTACTAGACTAATTAAAATGTTGACCTGATGATGGCGCGAAATGAAGAATTATGGAATTACCAAAGTTATTACAACTCATCCTGAGATGGACATGAATGTCTGCACTGAATTTCATGGCAGTTTATTAAATAGTTGTTGTGGTATTTCACTCAAAAAAACACATACACAAACCTCCTGGTTGCACTAGAGGAAAAATCTCTAAAATAAATCTTTTGAGGAGGATAGAAGTCTGAAAACTTTTCATGCTAATTAATGTGATCAGTTGTCAGGATATTTAAGTCCACACCAAAGTGGTCGACTAACAGACAGAAATGGAATCGCCATCCTCCGAGCCACTCCAAGCCTGAAAGAAAGTAGACAGATTAATTAATGATGAAAAAGATCATTAGTTGCAGTCCTTCTCAGATGTTCTAGCTTGTTTCAGGTCTTCTTCTTGCTGTGTTTGTTGATATTAATTGTTCCGTCATCTCTTAAATGTCTGTTTGCAGAACTGCTAGCTACACTCCTGTGATCACTACATCAACGTCCATTTTCAGGTCAGACATAATGTCGACGTTAGCTCGTCAGCTTAATGACTGTGTGACTTAAGTTTCTCTTCTTTTTTTTCCCAAGTTTTCTACTTTATTTATCCCTCACGTTTCTTCTCCTTCATCTCAGCGTTCCCAACAGAGGCATCTCTTGCCAAAAACAAGCCAAGGGCCTGTGAACTCAACCCCGATGCAGCTGAAGAGCAGAGTTAGAAGCCAGAAAAAAAAAAAAAGAGAGACTGACAGATCGTCCTTCGTACGTTTGGCGTGGATCTGCTGCCTGTCACGACAGACACCCAGCTCCATGGACATGTACCTGCCCGTCGCCCTCATTCCAGCTCCGCGTGTGGAACCCTCTTTGAATGCTCGAGGCAAAAAGGAAACAAGACCTCCAGACCCCCATGCAGCATCACTCCTGTCTGTCATCTGTTCAGTGGCTTAGCGGAGTGAGTCTGTCCGCTTCCCTCGTCCTTTAGGCCAGTAAGCTCTGAAATCTGATTCTTACTGTAAACACTCAGAAGTCGTGTGTTTCAGGATTAGGACAGGGTTTAATCTTGGGAAATGAAGAGCGATCGAACAACTGGTGTTTAGTTAGCTTGTGAAACGGAGAGTCTATAGGGAAGAGAGTTGCACTAGAGAGGATATTGTTTTGGGTTTTTTTTTTACGTCAGCCCCACATCCCACTGTGATATTGTACATGGGTTCAACTTTGATCTACCAGGTGTGTGTGTGAGTGTGTGTGTGTGGCTGTCTGGCAGGCCACATTTTTGTGTTTTATTGATGATCTTTTCTTTTGAGTAGTCTGCAGTGGATATTCGTCTCGTTTTACGACAGCTTTCGGTAAATCTGTCCTGTTTTTTTTGATGGAGGGTACTTTTGTGACGCTGCTGTTGGTGGCTGTGATTGCATGAGTCATCTTCCCGCTTGGTCGATTAAAAAGGAGAAAACGTACCACAGAAAAACACATCTGTCATTTTAAAATTCAAATTTTTAATTGCAAGCCTGTTTTAAAAAAAAAAAAAGAAAAGACATATTTTAACCAAATGGTCGACTCGACTGATGCTACATGATTAGAGCAAGAGGCGTAATCACTGTAGTGCCCCGACCAGCATTGTGCACCCTCAGTCCACACTTCAAGGTACTGCTGTTGAAACCTTTGTCTCCAAATACTTCTCGTCACACACCACTTGTTGATTTGATGTCTGTGTACAGGTGTGTGTATTCAACGGTACTGTGCATGGTGTAAATCTGCTTGCCAAAAAAAAAAAAAAACCTCTCCTCTGTACACTGGTGCCATGCTTGACATAGAGGTGTCGTCCTTGTGATTTGTGTTTTTATTGAAAAACCAGCCAACATCTCCAGATGAAGTGCACATTGTTGATATAGAGAGCCAAATGCCAGTTTCCTACTTTATTTGTAAAGTGTAATATATGTACGTGACCCAAGCACTACGTTTTCAGTCGTTTCAAAATGCTAAAACCTTTTTGAAAAAAACCTGACTTGTTGCTGAATAAGAATTACACTGTGACTCGTCTTGAAGTTGCCTTTCTAATGATTGTGTCACGTGCGCTGCTTCGAAGGAGGGGACATATTCAAAGGCACTGCGTTGCCAGCTGGCAACTGAATGTAAAACCGGGCAGATATGAATTTATTTGCTCATATCTGCTTCATTGAATGGTGATACTGTATTGAATCCTGGCTACAGAAAACTTGAGTCCGAAACAGCTCATCTCTCCGGAGCGGAGAAGCTTTTTTCCTGTTCAGTTCGTTATGAAGGAAAGAGCTGAAACATGGAGGTGTTTTATGTCAGTGAAGCGCACATGAGATTTGTTGTCTGTGGTGAATTAATGACAGCATTTATTGTTTGTGAAATTACAAAAGGTTTAAGTCACTGGACCAAATGAAAAAAAAACAGCCTACACACTGTATTCATCAAGCTATTTATAGCAACAAAACACACGGAACAAAATAACATTTTGCAATTTGACTCGACAATAAAAAAGCATAGAAAAAAACACAGAGAGAGATTTTTCTGTAACAAATACACAAATGTGTATTACAGCCTTTGAAATGATTACAAATGATTTTCCTCTGGCCTTTGGAAATGCTTGAGTAGTTAAAGTGCGCCCTCTTGTGGCTCTGTATTATTATAGCACATCACTATGTGGTACCATTCATCTAACTGTGCTTGCACTGTATGCCAACAGCCAGTCCAAACCACAACCAGATTGGGAGTGAATCCTCTATGTGCTCGATTCAAATGATTGTATTTCTGTTCTTGTCAACAGTCTGCTTAAGCCCTTATTCAAAAGACCTGTTTGTAAATACTGCTTTTTGTCCTTTTTTGTAAATAAAGCCGACAAAAATGTTTAATAAAAGATGAAGATGCATAAAATAGATCAAACCTTTTGGGTGGTTCTTAACACATAAGTGTTATTGCTTACTCTTCAAGTATTTTCATGTGAAAATGAGGCAAATCTGATTAAGAAGACAATCAAGACAAAAGTACAGTAAAGCTTTGACGGGAAACAAAAAAGCTAATCCAAGGCACAACTGTTTTCTTAAAAGACCCAAGTTTTTTGGAGACATCTCTTCTCTCCGCCCCTTTAATCCGTCTCCATCCACTGCTCAGTTTGCATTCACATCTCCAGGTTCCACCACTTGAAGTCGAACGGTTGCCTGCGAACGTTGGAGCCACAGTGCACCTCTCCCAGCAGCTTGTGGTAGGAGGCGAAGTCGTCGATGAACGCGCAGGTGAGGCCCAGGCCCTCCATCAGGGAGAGCATCTCAGCCTCCAGGGTGCATTGACCGTCCACCCTCGGGCCAAAGGGCTTCGGGATGCCGAGGTTTTTCCCCAGGACGATCATGTTCACCTGGAGATGGATTTCACAGATCATGAAACTCACAGTGGAGCCTCTAAGTCCTAGATTTACAATGATTGGTGCTTTAGTGCCTCTCAAATTGGAGATCAACAATTTTTTTAAAGCTCAGTTTGTGTGAACACACCATGTCAGGGTAGTAAGCCACCGCTCTGAACTCGTCCTCCCCTTCTTCCTTCACCAGCTTGAAGAGAATTGGCAGGTCGATGATGTCGTCATCATCCAGGCCCAGCTCTCTCTTCAGAACATCCCTGTTCCAGTCGATGCAGCTCTGAGAGAGAGAGAGAGAGAGAGAGAGAGAGAGAGAGAGAGAGAGAGAGAGAGCAGGTAGTAAACAAGACATTATCTATAATCTGTCTCGATTCAGTAATCCAGTCTCACAAAGTGCTTGAAACAGAACAAAAGAGTAATGAACCGATACTTCACGTGATACTACTCAAGATATTATTTGTTTGGGCTACTTTTCCTGCAAATAAAGGTACACCATGTGGCAAAAAACATATGGACACTCCTGCTAGCACACTTATTGCTAAAAGGTCTAATAAATCAAACATACAGGAGTCTGGTCACCATAGAGCTCAGTCATTTTCAACATGGCTGCATCACAGGTGCAATTTTTCCCATAAGCCTGTTTGTCAAATGTTTTCCCTTCTGGATTTGCCCAGATGAATCAAAATGTGCTTTTATAATGAAGAGCAAAAGACGCTGATCATCAGCAGCTCACTGAATATGTTGATGCACTTAGTGTTTAAAAACTGTCGGAACAAAGTCAAAAGATCAGCAACGCCTGGGCAGAGGCGGCGTAAAGCACGCCGCCGTCGAACTCGTGAGAAGTGGAAATGTGTCGTCTGAGGTTCTGAAACCTTTTCTTACCACCAGTCTTTGTGATGGAGGAATTGTGTCTCGACTGAACGCCTGGAGAAGCTGAATGCTCGGTGCCTTACAACACATCCAACACCTTATGGATGAACTGAAACGCTGACAGAGCGCCAGGCCTTATTTGGCCTGAGTTCACAAACGCTCTTGTGACTGAATGGAAACAAATCCCTGCAGCCAGCTTCCAAAAAAAATCCAGTGGAAAGGCTTCACATAGAGTGGAGGCTGTTAAAGCAGCATATTAAAGGCTTTCCACAAACTGTACCTTTGGCCGATTGCAGAGCTGTTTAAAGAGCATTCCCAGTGAAAAAGTAGATTTGGATTTTCATTTTTTTTTTTTCATCCTTTGTGGGTTTGAGGTCTAAACTTAAAATCTCACTCACCTGCACGTAGTTATTTTCAGCTTGGAGACCCTCATTGCCGAGTATTTCATCCACCGTAACTGTTTCTTCATCTTTCACACCTTTTTGGAAGCGTTTCGTGAGGGCTGAGCGTTAAGAATCATGTGACGAACTTGCAGATTACAGTTGATTTATTGTAAGAGACAAGCTTACCCTCGAACAGTTTGGCTTGTCCGTGCCCGTCTCTCTGTAAACCTCTGAATAGTTTATAGCCTGCGTCCGGGCTGGCCAGCAGTAGCCGGAAGCCCTGTGCACAGAAACAGCAAAGACAAAGAAAACACTGGCTGTCTCTTGTCCTGAGAGTTTGTACAAGCGCACAGTGTCTGCAACGGCTTCCAGTCTCCTCACTATTTCATCATTCAGCTCAGCAGTTTTTGTGGTTTCTGTTCGAGGGGGGAATATTTTACCTTTCTGTCAGGCGCAGGAACAAACGTCATGAATTCATCGATGTGGCCGACGAGGAGCCAGTCAGAGAATAAAGCAACGGGCTCCTGAACCTTTTGAGCCCACAAGAAGTCTTGAACTACTTTGGTCATGTTTCGTCCTTTCGTTGCCCTTCAGGAAAGAAAGAAAGACAGAAAGACAGAAGGAAAGGATGCAAGTGTGTTTACAAATCCTCTGCAGCGTGTTTGGTTTACTGTGCAGCACCGCAACAGTGTACTATGATGCATTAATCTTTCATAAATGATTCATATTCTTCACAAGTCAAGAACCTCATCCCTGCGTCGGATGCAGACTCACGTAGGGAAAGCCACTCCGATGAGGATTCTGCCCAGGGGGTAGTTCCTTCCGTTCACGGTGACAGGTGGACTGACCTCCAGATTACCAAATGAGTCCAGGCTGCTCACATCTTTCCTCTCAGCGCTTCTCGTCACATAGCCAAAGTCGGGGCCCTGAGGACATAAAGGTGGATAAAAATTCCATCCGGAGATATTTTTGAACTTATAAAATGCTCTGCATGTAAAAATATTCTGCCTTGATTAATAATTTGGGTGAATGTATTCAGAAACAAATCAATAAACTTGTTAAAAATGCATAAAATTGTGTCTCCAAACACTTGAGAGGAGAAATAAAGAGCGTGTCTCACCAGAAGCTCATGATATGGAAAGTCCAGAAGCTTTCCATCTCGAGGAGAATCCAGAACGACAGGAAACCGGTGATGAGGTGAGTCGATGTAGCCGAACTCCAGCTCATCCTGAAGAACAGATATGATACAACTTTTATTTCTGATATCCTTAATAATTCATTCAATAACATCAACTAATATTCACGTCTACTTTCTACAACTAGAGGTCTCTCTTTATCAAAACAAAGAAGACAAAAGACACAGTTTGATGACACAGCGGGGAAGCGTGGGATTATGGGATTTGTTTTTCTTAATGTTAAACCGCCACTGCTGCAGATAAAGATCTGACTGACTGACGCAGGTGAGGTTAATGTGTTAATGTTTTATTGATGTTATCTGATGTTTCCCTCACTCTCTCTCAATAGATATGTAAAATCTATAACAGAGTCATTTTTAAACGTTTTAATATGGAATTATTACAACTTTCTCATATGTTTTTGGTGTTAAATTCACTGGTATTGCCACTAACTTTACAGTGTCTCCAACTTGACCTTTTCTGTCTTATCATTTTCCCAAGAAGCATTTTTTTCAGTTGTCACTTTTTTTCCAGTAAGTTTACATGTTTATTTCCTCTAATTCTTTTTTCCTTTTAAGTTTCATAATATCATAATTATGAAACCGATGACACTGCGGGTTAATGACTCAGCCTGTTCTCTGAAAAAGATGTATTGAATTTCATAAAAAAAGAGCCTCCATCTGCTTCGCCACTGAATGACTTCCCATTAACACAGCAGACGGGCCCGAGAAGCACACATCCAATTACAGCTGATGGCAGGTGAAGCTGGAATCTGAATAAAAAATGTGACACATTTAGTTTTTTTGTTTTTTGGGGTTTTTTTAACCTGCATCCAGCGATCTCCTCTGTTCAGATACTGGTGGCAGATCTTCAGCTTGTACCCGCTCTTTGCGACAAGGTTCCTCATTCCTTTCAGGAACTGGTAGTTATCAGATGTGCTGAGAAGGTGACCACAGGCAGAGGTTTCAACTCAGCAATATTTTGCAATTTTTTTATCATTTCAAAATGGCAGATGCTGCTGTGAATCTGCATGTGTCATTTTCTCAGTGGTATGAGTTAGAAATTTACTGGCACATCTCGTGTCTCCATCATTTTAATAATTCACTCGTCCGCTCTTACCTGCAGACAAACACCTCCACAGGCTGGAGGGTGTTGGGTGTCATGATCCAGGGTGCCACTCTGAACGCGACTTTGTCGGTGAAAATAGGCGTCTCAGGGAGACCCTGTAAAAGAAAAAAAAACGAGAGCGTCAGCTGAACTGTCGGCACGTCTCTCTGTTATTTTGTGACCAAATAAATTCAACTTCACAAGTAATTTGACTGATGAAAAATGAGTAAAAGTAAAAACTAAAAACTAATCTACACCTGATGTTTTTTAAAGTAACCAAAATCACCTAAATTCTCAAAATCTAGCAGGTTCAGTTGTGTTGTTGTTAAGCATAAAAGCTCATTTTCAACTTTGGAAATGTTGGTTTAACTAAAAAAATGTCTCTCGTGGTTCACCTGCTACCTTGACTCATAACAAGATGTGAATGAAAGCTTTGCACAAACACTATTAAGTTTGAGACTATAAGTAAAGATAATTAATAACATTATATTGCTGATTTTTATCATTTCATCCAAAACATTTTACATAAAACACAGAGTAAAGGTTTGCTCAAACAACATAATGCACTGGTGGTAGGAGATGAAATGAAGACAGTGAAATGATGCAGATCTTACTGCAGAAACGGGCTCCAGCAGACTGAGGTTGATGCTGATGAGCCCATTGAAGTCTTTGTCAGGAAACCTGAGACCCTCCACATAAAAGTTCATCTCTGCTACACCTCCGAGATAAGGCACTTCCTTGGAGAGGACCTCAGTGCTGAGGACCAGAGGATAGTCCCTCACAAAGATGCTGTACAATCTCTCTGCTGAAGCGAGAACACGTGAACAAGGTTTCAATCCTGAGGCGCTTTAAGATAACACACACACACACACACACAGTGTCTTTACTATCCGGCTGGATTACACGCATGTTACATCATCTGTTGTGGGGCTTTTCACACCCCTCATCTTTACTCACACAGGCTATTCGAAATGCCAGAGGATCTGGGCCTGAAGACTCTGACACTCTCTGCGTCGCTCTGAGAGATGTGCATGGTGAGCTTGTAGCCGTCCGGCAGCCTGGCTGGGCCTTTGGTCCGCAGCACCATGATGGACATGTCCTTCAGATCTGCACACGAACAACCAGTCACGTTTCAGTTTTTCATGTATGTGAGTCAGTTTAAGGTTTTAAAACAGATGTAAAATGCATACGTGATGTGATTGAGTGATATTTATTTTAAATGTTCATTTCTGAAGCTAAATTCTGCTGTAAGTGTGTGTGGTAATGTCCTTGGTTACTATGGGGATGCAGACGAGAACACATAACAATGAATAACACCGGTTTTTGCTATCAAATTTCCGCCCTACTTGTTTCTCCACTTCAAAGTCATCTGAGAGGCCTACTTTTTTCCACACACACACACACACACACACACACACACACTCTATCGCCTGTTCTAATCTGCTGACTCTGTAAAAGCAAACACGTTTGGCCTTTAAATGGTACCCGCCACTCTGGAAATGAAGTTCTGCTCCCTGTCTGGTTTCTTCATGTAGGGCTGCTCACAGTCACAGTTGACCAATAGGATGGCTCCATGCCCACTAGACCCCCATTTCCAGGATCCCTAACAAGTTTAAACACACAAGATGTAAATAAATCTGATTCCAAGTTCTTACAGTTTCCTGGAAACTACTGCACAGCCAAAAAACAAAAACAACAGAAAGACAGTCATGGAAATAGATGGCATCTTATCGAAAATCCTCAGAGAAAGTTACTTGTAATGAAAAGTTTAACAACATGGTGAAGTGAAACTCTAGGCATCTTATTGACAGGAGGCAGGATGACAAATTGAGAAGTCTAATTAGGAAGCAGAAGCACTTTACAAGGATTAATATGCAGCGTTGAGTTTATTCCGTAAATAGAAGTCTGCTCAGTTTGTTAAATCTGGCACGATATTGTTTATCGGAAAAGAAAAAAAAATAGGAGAAAATATCTCTTTCGTTAGGTGCCAGACTTTTCGACGCCATCTATAACTGACACATCCAAACTCACCTTATTAGGGTTGTTTTCCTCCACAACGCCGTCTCTGTCAGCATCCACATCAAGAGAGATCTCTGCATGATAGACACAAAGCGCCTTTATCACAAAGCGCCTTTGCATGGACGGAATATTCCAAATAGTGGTTCATATCACATTACAGCCATTGTTTTCACAATACTGTCTACAGAAGTGATGTTGATACCCAAATATAGACTGTACCAGTAAATATATGAGTCATGTTTGAATTTCTGCGTGCATTTAAACACACCACTAATTCTCTACTGACAAGAACAACTTAAAAAAATCTTATGAATCTCTTCTTTTTTTTTTGCAAAATGCATATTGTTTAACCGAGCTTTAACTTACCAACAGCTGTCAGGAGCACAAGAGCTTTTCCCAAAACCTCTTTCTCCTCCCCATAGTATTGGACAGACAGCTTATAAAACAAAAGGCACATGTAATTCATTTTTACAAGATGAGATTTGACGGTCATGAAATCTTAAAGAAACATGAATGAAAACTTCGGGTTGCTGTGTGCATTGCAAAGCAAAATGCTCCCCAGCTCTGTTTGTCATGTAGCATCTCCTCTGGTTTTCTGAAAAATCATAAATCATTGAAGATGCAAAAGGTAAAAAAAAAAAAATGCAGCAAGGATGGTGAGTTTGACTTTGATATATTTCCAGTCAAACTCTAAATCATAACATTCCTTAATAACAGCAGGCAGTTCAGTCCAGAAGTCACTTATTTCTGGTTCAGTGGTTTCAGGCTCTGACACAAAGACTGCACAACAGAAGTGGTTGTAGCCTCGGGGTCTTAACAGTGGAGCCGGTGGAGAAGTGAACCTGCATTCTTTCTAAAGCCCAGCAGCAGCAATGTGCTCCTCACAGCTGAATCCCTGAGCTTCAAGCTGTTGTTCTAATATCATCACCTCCAGTTCAAAAACCAAAATGATAGTCTACAAATCAATGTTGCATCTTGGAGGCTGAGTCAACGTCTTTATAGAGTCTATGCTAATTAATATTTTATGACTGAAATCAATATATATTGTAATTCTTCCGAAATATTTCCACACTTTTTCATTGAAAATTATTAAAAACTCCAAACGCAAATTGTTTCTCCTTCATATGTGCAAAGCCTCCTTGAGGGAAACTTTATAAATACAAGCTGTTAGTATCATTATCACATCAAGTTGAATCCTGTGTCTGAGTGTGCGTTTTTCCATCTGTGCACAGCTCACATCCTGGAAGGTCGCACGCTTTAAGCGCATACTGCCAAGAAATGTGACTCATCCGTTTGTGACATCAGTGTCGTGCACTTCTGCTCCACTTTTACCTTGTTATCATTTTCACTCAGACTGGCACGTCTCATGCCGATGAGTAGCACCGAGTTCCCATTGAGAGGGATGGGGGAGAGGTGGGATGTCTCCTGGGGTGGGGGGGTGATGCTGTACTGAACATCGGCGGTGCATTTCACGGAGAAGAACTTGGAGGTGGGGGGGGCGCTCCTGAGACACACAGAAACGGTGCATTTTCATGCATGTTAGGGCCTGTTGACACAGCTCAAACACGTATTGGTTAAACACATTACAGGCCTGACTGAGAGCACATATTTGTTTATGTGCAATGAAGGGCGTTGCAGGCGAGACACATGCTCGAATTTAATGCAAGATGGTAAACAAAAGTAGCAGCTGTAGTGCTGATGAAGTTAGTGAGTCTTTATTTTTTACTGTTTGGAACACAGCGAAACAAGAAAATGTGTTTTTAAGACATACAGATGATTTTATTGAAATGATAAAAAGATAGGGAAGTGCGATGAAAAAGACATAAAGTTACAGAAAGAGTCAGCAGAGGATGATAAACATGGCAGACTAAAGAACTAAAACAGTGGTTGGGAAAAGTTCAACCACGTCTTTATTTGCAGCATCTCACTGTCTGATACAGTGGGTGCCTGCAGGAATCCTCATGTGGAATCTGAAGCTTTTTCAGTTACATTTGAGTCAGGTGAGGACATGTCTGACCTCCTCACAACACCTGATATTCTTATCAAAAACATGATCTTTGGCATTCAGCTATTTTCCAATAATGTTCCCACAGATTTGTTTAGGAATAAGCACCAAGTCAACCAAACTGAGAGAAAGTCCACAGTGGTTACTGCTTTTTTAAAGACAGTCTTAATAAACAATTTTGGTGTTAGAAGATTAATTGCTTCCTGCAATTGTTCCCTCACTCCTGTGAGAAGATCCCCTCCCACTGTGACTCCACTGTAAGCGACGGAGGTTGTGATTCACTCACAAGGTGCCAGCAGTCTGAGTTTGTCCAACTATGTGAGTATCATAGAAAGTTTTGGTCAGAATGGACAGGAGGAACAATTACAGCCATCAGCTCCTTAAATCACAAGCATTGCTTTACACTGCTTGATTCGGGTCTATATACATTTAGCTGTGGTGTAAGGAGCCCCGCCCCCATCAGCTGAGAAAAACAGAGCTATGTATAAATCCATACCATGGTTAACAAATGAATGCACATGGTTTAGCAATCCATATTGTGAATCCATGTGCATGGATTGCTAAACTGTGGGTGTTTACTAAACTGGTGTAGAAATCCCACAGCATCGAGAGCATAAAACATGTATATAGCAACCGGTAGGCATGTCTTCTTTTTTAACAGCTGGCACATGTGGGCCTCCACAGTAACAACCCTGCAACATTATTGCCACCACTGCCTTATGAGTATTAAAAGTAGAAAATAATAATATTTTCTATAATAAATGCTTTTTCTCCTCAGGCAGAGTGACCAAATGGGTAGAGGTTTTATAGGTTTGGCCAGTGTAAAAGGTAAGTAGAACAGGATGAAGATGAATTGGTGAGCTCTATTCATGCTGATGACTAGTAGAGTCAGAAAATGTCATCAGATAAGCAACAATATTGTGGGTAGTTTTGACGCCTAAGGCTGGCAACCACACTGCAGGAGAACGATGCTGAAAAGTTCAGTTGTGTTTAGGTGTAACAGTCTGGCGTCCCGCCTCTGTTCTCTGCTGTCTGTGTGTTTTGCAGTTTCACACACATAGTGTCATAGTGAGAGTGTCATAGTGAAAGTGTCATGGTTGAATCAAGTGCACCTTGTAAATCCAAAATGAACAGCTTTATGATGCATTTAAAAACGCCTCGTAAACTCAGAAATCTATACCACAGCAACAACAAAGACCGCTTATAATTCAAAACACTTCTCAAATATTTTTTCAATCTGTTTTTTACCGCAGCGTTTTTCCCAAATAATCAAATACTAAAGTCATATTCAATTGGCATTTTAACCAGTGAAATAAGCTTGGCTGATGGATGTTTTAATCTTAAAGTGTCAAAAGGTTGAAAAACAAAAACTTCTAGAGGAAACACTGACCTTAAACTGAACTTGATGAATCTTTTCTTTAGAATTTGAATACAGGACTTTTTCACATGAAAAGCTTTACTCCAGAGAGCAAATGTCTTTCCTGTTAATATTAGATTGTCTACATTGGATATATTTCAAATCTCCCTTTGAGCCTTTGGGTGTTCAGATACCAGTACCAGACTGTACTTGTATCCCACCCTGCTCAGTGGCTGATCAAATGTCCCTCTGTTGTTTGTTGTGTGTAGGCTTCATTTGGCAGAAAGTACAGCCTACATTTCTTTGGGACAACAAAGTGTCCACTATTGAACAGCAACAACAGGGGATTGTTGATTATGTCCAACAAAAGACCGTCGGGGCGGCCTTTGCTGCAGTTTGCATACAGATGACTTCTCTCTGTGATGTGGGTTAATCATGGCGCACAATCAGGTGCGAGCACCCTACGCTTGATAAAAGCGCAGTCCACAGTCCAGTCACAATGATCATAAAGTTGAGTCATTATCTTAATGTAACCGTTCCGATAAAACTGGACATTACTGCAAACTTTGAAGGAAGTTGGGAATGATATGATCTAACAAATATGATCTAATACTGCTGTATTAGATCATATTTGTTTAAAGCAGGCGCACTTGATCAACTGGAAACTGGGCGTGTGCTTTGAATTCTACCTGTTGCATTTGTTATCAATTAACTTTGTTTAATCATTAGATCTATACTAAACATAGAGTAGAAAGTGAAACACACTATAACCCGGTATACTGACAAGTTTACAGTAGTTTTTAGATTATAATACAGTTATTTCTGAAGAAAACATGAATATTTTCTGAAAGAGATATCAGCAGAGTAAAAGTGTATTACACGCCTGACATGATTTACATCAAGTCCCCAGTCAAAACACACACAGCACAGATGGATGTTTGTCTGTGTGAGTTATGGCCAAGTTTGTGTGTGTGTGTTTTCTAAAAGGCAGCTCATTGAATAAGATCCTACCTGTTCAGATTCACATTGAGCTCCGATCCCACCACGCACACGACGCTCGTGGTCTTTCCATAATCTACTCTGAGGGTCCGAGAGTGAATCATCGCTGCGGTCCTGTGACAGCCTGATAAACCCACTGACACTGACAGTGAATGCCCACCAGCCGCTCCGTCACCGGGAGGAAAGGAAGGAAGGAAGGAAAGAAGGAAAGGAAGGAAAGGCGCAGACTGGCAACACACACACACCAGTCTGAGAGCAACAGGCGATTATGACCGCTGCAGGTAGTTCACTGAAGTTAAGCCTTTGTGTGTGCTGATTGGTCAGCCAGCTGACATCCCCCTCCCCCTTGGCATATCACCTATCACTATCTCTACTGTCTCTCTCTCTCTCTCTCTCTCTCTCTGTTTACTCATCCCCTCTGTATTGCCTTGGGTGTTTGTGTGTATTGTCTAAGGACAAGGTTCGCATATAGGAGGAGAAAAACACTGATGCCCAGTTTACTGATAATGCACTGGGGCCTAGACATATTAAGTGCTTTATGGTATGGTTTTTTGTCTTTCACATCGCTATTAGAAGCATCAATGTGGTTTATAATTAGCCTATATCTATGAACGCAGCCATGTGCAGCTGTGAAGAGACGCGGGGTGTAGTTTTACTCCTATGGGGAGTTCAGATATCTGCGAGGCTGCACGCAGCTCAGTCTATTAAAAGGATAAAGCCAACAGCTCGATCCAAAACTGATAAGGCTCGTCATCCTTAATAACATGCAGCATGTATGTTGTTGATTTGTTTTCGTCTCTCTTGTTCAACCAACAGATCGGATTTCAGTTTGCATGTTAAATTTTTTCCGCAGAAATGCCAAGAAAAAAAAAAAACACTGTGCGGATTTTTCTGAGTCCAGGCAGCGTGTGATATTCTGAGGTTGTTAGGCCACACTTCTGCTTTTATCTAAGGATGCAAGTCTGCTCTTGAAACATGTCTGGTTGTGGTTTGCTGATGAAAGACTCGGCCTATACAGCAGCAGTCTATTGTTTGCTGGATTGTGTTCAGTGTGTGAGCGCAGAGAAAGTCAGTGAAGCGCACAGATGCTTGCAGCGGATGGAATTTGGGATTGTGTATTGAACAGGTGATGCTTTTTTTTCCCAGCTGAATTGCGTTTGCCTTCCGACGGCTATTTGATAGGATTTTGTCTGTGAGAGAGGGGCAAAAAGTGGTGGAGGAAGTACATTCATTGCAAAAAGTAAAACCACGCTGTAAAAATACTGTGTCACAATTCAAAGCCCTGAATTTAAAATGCAATAGTGTGATCATGAAATGGGCTTGTGCATTAGGTTAAAATACTCAATGCAGTATTAGTATTATTAGTATTCTATGTAATAATTCGTGCATTAAAGTAGAAATTCGGTGTTTTGACTGAATTCAACTTGATAAGCTGTGGAAATTTTCGAATGAAATATGACTAATAAACGAAATTAGCGATGAGTTTTCTGTAACTGGACTACATGGTTAATAGACTATTTGTTTAAGCTGTAGTCGTGAATTCTATTGTGAATTTTGATTTATGGCTATGACATACATTATATTTAATTAGCTCTTCGTGTGTTTGTAAAGTAACTAAAGCTGTTTGATCATTTAAATAAAGTAAAAAGTTCAACGGGCCTGCCCTCATCTAAAAAGCGTAATGCAGGATGCATAACACATTCTCAAAGGACACTTTTCATAACTTTATTTTATAAACATCTGTTATTATTATTATTATTTCTTATTTACTGTAGAACTCCCAACTTCAAAAGACATTAGGCTTTGTTTTGTTTTGTAAAATGGAGATAACTTACATTTAAATGTGCCTTTTACAAATGTGGAATTATCCGAACAGACATGCCTATACACGCTACTTATATAAAAACTCATAAAAGATATATATAATCAATAACCACAAGGATATGTAGGTCTAGTACTTATTTAAAAAAGGGCAGTTCAGAGAAACTTTTTCGTTGTACAGTAGAGGCTACCACTGATTCACTTTGGACAGACATCCAATCAAATCGGTGCAAATGTTTCACAAACATTTACACGGACCAATGGGATAACTGTAAGTGTGCTGGAAAGGGGCGGGACTTAGGATATCCTATGTCATCAACTCAGTACGCTTTGTTGTTCTTTTGAGATAGAAAGACGGAGAAAACATTCGTTATTATACTTTATACAGTCGAGCCCGGCAAGGATAATATTTCATTTGGTTCAATATAAACAAAAGTCAACCAGCCGTGGAGTTAAGCCGATGTCGTCCGGTGAAAAGTGGTGTATTTGTGGGACCAAATCACCTCCGCGGTGAGCTAGCATTAGCCACTCCGGGAGGGTGTCCAGATTGGAGCGGAAGGAATTCCAGGCACTGGGAAGAAGAGGAGAAACCTCTGTTGGGATGCCTCACGCAAGTTGGAAAAAAACTGTATTTTACAGTTCCGCATGGGATTATGGCACATTAAATCTGAAGTATGTGTCCGTTTGACTGTTTTCGAAGAAGAAGAACAGTTTGATGGTTATTTTATAACTGTTAACGTTAACGTGCCAGTTTAGCGAGTTAGCCACGTAGCTACGTAGCCTCCAGTAGGAAGTCTTTTAAAATGGCGGAAGGTTGGCCCATTCCTTCGGCCCTTGTCTTCATGCTGTTGAGTTTAAGTGGCTGGGCTCTTGGTTCTTGTCCTGCTCCTTGCTCATGTTCCAAAGGACAAGATGAGGTCAATATTCTGGATTGTAACAGGAAAAGGCTGTCGACGGCTCCCATGGATTTACCAGACGGGACGACCCAAGTGTAAGTACACAACCGATGGGCACAAATGTGTTGAAGTTGGTCCTGAAGTGAATCCACAGCACCGATTTGTTACTCAACCAAAGGATTCATCAAAACACACATCAAGACACCCCACTTTAAAAAACTGTAGTCATATCTTAAATACTTGGCTTTTACTTGGGAAGATGTCGTTTCTGATTTGGTATGTTTTGACATAAACATTCGTATATACCTTAATATCAATTATAAAGACATAAAAGAAAAAGTTACTTAGGATGATCATCACAACAAATTTTAAAAATGCAATCACTGTTTAAACTGTGACCGAAACCAAACTAAATAAACCAAAACAGGACTGACAATCTGTCGCCTGATTATTATTCTTTTTTATTATTATTGTTATTTTTTAAGGTAGACCTAACCAGAACCGGTGAAGTCTAATATTACAATTGTTCAGTCTAATTAAAATCGCTCCAGGTGTTTACTGATGTTAATGGTCACTTTCGAGATAAACTGGCTGTTTTATTTTTATTAAATTCAATATTTCGTCTCTCTTACGTATTACAGCATCAAGCTAACAGTTACAAAAAAATATTAACATAGCCTTTTCCCTTAGTCATTAATATCATCGTAGAATTAGTTGTTTTGCTGTTCTATTGGAAGGTAATCAATTTAACTAGGTGTACCTGGAAGATCTTGCAGTTGGATGGAAATATCAAGCAATGCTGGACTGGACAATGGCCAAAGTTTTTAGTACATTTGATAAGAAGTAATATAATCCACAATCTGACTAATACAGAGGAGATTTATCTTGATTGTTTCATATAATGCATGAAAAAAGATGTTTGCAGTGTTTTTAATGGTACTAATGTAACACGTATTATCATTTCAGCACCATGAATCACAATGAGCTGACGGTTCTTCCATTTCTTGGAGATGTTTCCTCAAATATTACCTCGCTGTCATTGTAAGTATAGACTCTCACTAGTGTTTTCTTGCCTCTCCCATTACCTCAACGTTATTTTTGTGATGTTTTTTTTTTTTTTGCACACGTCTCTCAAAGAAAAAGACAGTTTTATTTGAAGTTGTGACTTTGGTGGAAGAATGGAGTATTTTCAAGCTTTTGATGCCTTGTTATGTCCTCTATAAGAGAGAATAAAATAGTGAGGGACCATTAAGCCTTTGGTTACACTACATGACTTTAAGAGTCAGCACTTTTCTGAAATGTTCTCATTACACACATTTCTGTCTTGTAGCCATATATGTTTTGAACTTTTCCTGATCAAGCAGCAATGAGGGTCACAAGTTAGAACATCTTTCTCCAATGAATCAAAGATGAGCTCATCTGGTCTTTCAAGAAATGACATAATACAAGCTGATTGTGCCCTGATTTGCAGCAAAAAGATGAGCATGCTGTGAGAGAAGGTTTTGGAGAAGTGGGCAGGAAAGATTGTCTTTTGCTGAAAGTTTGAGATAAATAAATACTGATGACATATAACTGTTCCTAACATGATCAGACATTAGGGCATAACTAGTATCTTGTGGTTTTCAGCAAAGCATTAGTCAGCTCTTGGCGAGGTCTCAGATTAAGTCATTTAGAAAGTTCACACAATGACGTCGCTCGTGGAACAAATTCCAGTTTGCCCCGTTGTGTAGTCTTTCGTCTCTGATCTCCAAAAGCTGCTGGCAAGTGAAAAGTCCAGGATTTTACTCTGAACTCAGTATTATAAACTCTCTTTTGCTGCCCAGCGTTGGCACAGCACAGTAACAAACGCGTCTTTCCTCTCGTTGATATGATTTGAGTACATCACAGACATTGTTTGGCTGCGCAATTAATGTCATTATGACTTTGAAAAATAATACTTGATTATTTTAATTTGATTCAGAGTCCACAATCGGATCTCAGAGCTGTTGATGCATCAGCTGCAGCCATACGTTTCCTTGGAGACGCTGGACCTGACATCCAACTCCATCTCCGAGCTCAAAGTTGGATCTTTCCCCTCCATGCAACTGAAATATCTGTAAGCAAACACTGCTTATCTTTACGATTTTTATTTAACATTTTTCATCAAGGAAGGTGTGAAGAAAATGTATTCAAGAATAGCGTGTTAATACAGCTTTAATTTAAAACTAATGTACGCCAATAAGAGAGAGCATTCAGCTGCCAGGGCGACACAATACTGCACAAGTAATTTATGTAATTGCAGAAAATGTAAATGCTGAAATCTAATGTATTTACAGTTGTAAACTGGTAATAAGCATATTTTTTGAGTAATTAGCGGGGTAAGAGGGCAAAACAAACTTTTTCGAACACAACAGTAAGATGTCATAGCATTTGTAGTCCATGTGGTGCCTCCTTTTTTGAATATTCAAATACACAGTGGGTGAAGATACAAAGCAAACATCATTCTCTTTCCTGATTTTACACTCCAATGTTTCTGCCCTTTTATCTCATAGGAATTTGAGTAATAACAAGATCAGCGTCCTCGAGCCTGGCTGCTTTGAAAACATCTCCAGCTCCCTGCTGGTGCTGAAGCTGAACAGGAACAGATTAGCTGTTCTGCCATCCAAAGTCTTCAGACTTCCACAGCTTCAGTTCCTGTAAGTATTTTATGCAAAACTAAAATCACTGGTCGAAACCTTAACAGCTGATAGCCGGCAGGCAAATATGTGGATATTAATTCTTTTGTAGAACTCTTGCGTAAGTGGTTGTTAATGTGAATCCAATTTATAAATGTTCTGATGCTTATTTCTCATTGTAGCGAAATGAAGCGTAACAAGATCAAGATAGTCGACAGCCTGACATTCAAAGGAATGGACTCACTGAGGTCGCTGAAGATGCAGAGGAACGGCATCACAAAGCTCATGGATGGAGCCTTTTTTGGGCTCAACAACATTGAAGAACTGTGAGGACACACTTCAAAAGATTAAACTGCATATGTGGTGCTCCAAAGCAGACTTCTGTTCATGTTGTTGGCAATATTCACTCGACCAGAGTTGTCAAAAAGAACAGATCCGTTTAATGTAAAAGCAGTTTTTATGTTAATGCCTTTTGTGTTTCCCCCCATCTGTGTCTCAGAGAACTGGAGCACAATAACCTAACAGAGGTCAACAAAGGTTGGCTGTATGGGCTGCGCATGCTGCGTGTTCTTCGGGTCAGCCAGAATGCTGTCGGCATCATCCGCCCAGACGCCTGGGAGTTTTGCCAAAAGCTGGAGGAATTGTGAGTGTTTTTTCGCTTCATAGCTAAAATCCTGAGAGTCCCCACTTTCTTTCATCAGCCACAGGCTCTGAAATCCAGTCTGTGTGCTCAAGGGAGTCACTGTTATCTTCCTTTCAGTGCTGTTTGGTGTCTGGAGCTGATTCAGTGCTGTCTTGCCTCTGGTGGATGTACCAGATACATTTTTAACAAATTTTCTGAAAATGTCTTATTTTGGAGTATCATTCTTGAATGTGAAGTGCAGTTAAAACACAAGGCTGCTGTCATTATGAAAATAGTTTGAACTGCTCTTTATCATATTTGCGGTTGTTTTGCGCAGAGACTTGTCCTTCAATCATCTGACTAGACTTGAGGAGACGGCTTTCGTGGGACTGGGCCTCCTGGAGAGCCTGAATCTGGGAGAAAACTCCATCAGCCATTTGGGAGAGGGAGTGTTCAGTGGTCTGGCAAGTCTGCGCTCCCTGTAAGTGCCATATCGTAAATAAATCTGTCTAAAATGTATGCCATGAAATTGATTTAAGAAGTATAATAAGGATCAGTATGCAAAATATAACCGGGTCCTGACTTGTTTCTGGCTCTGTGCATTCTCATGAAGGCTGCTGGCTACAGTAGGTCTGTTTGTTTCACTCTTGGTGTATAGTTCTTGTCCTGTCTTGAATACATTTGCTGCGTAATCCCAAGTGGTTTAGAGAAATAACAACAGAAACTGCCATTTAACTCTGCATCCTCTAATATATTCTATGTTGTGTTCTAATCCTGCTTGTCGACAGTCATGTGTATAGTCTCAGATCCAAACCTCCCAATGTGTGAATTCAATAGAGTCCTGATTAAACACTATCAGCATGTAATATGCTCAACATTTTGGTGTCTACTGAGCGTATCAACAAATAACACAGCCACTCTGGCTTTACTGGGTAGAAAACATGCTTTGTGGGCGTTGAATACCATTAAATATTGTGTGCTGCTCTGTTTATCAAGTTAAAGGCGATATATGTGATATTTTAGCACCCGTTACAGCACAGTTCGTTACTTTAGACTAGACATCAACCCTTTACGTATTGTACACAGTACTGTTTTTGACCTGGACAGAAATGGTGCTGTAATTGATGCTAAATGTTGTACATCACACCTTTTAATGGGAGCTCTCTATTACTGCAGCATCCTCCTACATTTATACAGCCCATATAAATGTCACAGCAAACATTCCCAGTTGAAATGTGGTAAAACTGTGCTACTTTTTTTCTTCTTTTAAAGTCCCAAAATTTGTGTAATTGCAGAAAATTGGCTGATTTTTCTAAACTGTCACCACAAAAGCTTTGAAAATACAGTGTAGCTGTGACTTACAATATCATTCTAATTGAGCAAGTATATCTCCTCTGACATACTTGTTTCTGTGAGGTAGGAAAGAAAGAAAGTTGTGAACTCATTATTTACCTCACAGAGTTCTGCTTAAGTCACTGATTTGTAAGGAGAAAGGGGTCACATTTGGGAGCTTGACCATTTGGAGAGCTTTCATGGGAGAGGGGAATTTGAGAGCGCTGAAGTTCTTTCAGAGGTGGCCAGGCATGAGGAAAGAGAAACAAAAGAGCCCATGACCCATCTTGTAAACACAAGGCCTCACTGGGTTTTTCAGTGGACCCATGAACTGTCCCAGTGCTAAACAGAGCCAATTAATTTCCCCTCATCAGAGCAGCGGGGGCAGCGAACTGTGACACACTGTGAAAGTACGGTGTCTCTGATTGTTAGTCTCCGAACTGGGAGTCACTGCCGCTGACAGCCGCAGTGGAGATAATGTGCTCTCTCTGTGGTCTTTACAAAGGCTTTTCAAAAGGAGTCATTACATCTCCCATCTCTGCAGAGAGCGTTTGATATCTAAAATATAACTCTTTGTTTTTCAGAGATATCCGCAATAATGAAATCTCCTGGGCCATTGAGGACTCCATCGGTGTGTTTGATGGAATGAAGAAGCTGAACACACTGTGAGGACGCTCAGATTGTTCTCGTGTAGAGAGAAAAATGCACATTTGTAAAATGTCTTGCATTTAGACGGATTAAATTTTGCATCAGTGCTCCAGAGTTTTGCTTTGTAAAACTTTTCTTGTGAGAATCAAAATCGTATCCACATGGATTTGTTTTTAGTTTACAAGTTAAATTTTTTTCTTATTGTGAAATAATTCTTCAAACTTGCTTTAAGTTGCATTGAAAGCCTTGTCAAATATCTTAATATAACCATAATGAAAAGCTGCTGGCACAGTGGATTTAATATCCCAGCAGTTGTTTTTAATGGTGACTCTTTAACTGAATGTTATTTATTTCTATTTATTTTCCCAGAATCCTACAGCAGAACAAAATCAAATCAATCACCAAGAAAGCGTTTGAGGGTCTGGAAGAGCTGGAGCACCTGTGAGTAAAACCACCGCACACCCCTTTTTCTCCACACTGTCTCACTGGCGTCTCACAAGGATCTCCTGTTATTGTCAAATGATTAAAGATGGCAGAAGGCTTTTCTTACCACTCTGTTATTGTTGTTGTCTTATGCATGTGATATGGGATCCTATTTTGATCATAAATATTATTATATTTCTGTCCCTCCTTTGCAGGGATCTCAGCAAGAATGGCATCATGTCGATACACCCCGAGGCGTTGTCCCACATGAAGCTCAGAGTGTTGTGAGTAGACACAAAATGAATGTTAACAGCTCTCATAAGCACATTTAGAGGCCAGCTGTTCCCTGTGTTAATATTGTTTCTTTCGACTGATTTGTCGTCATTGCCTTCATTAAAAAGCTATTTTAATGATTAAGTAACACTACATTTAAAAGACATGATTAGCAGTTTTAATTTGGCATTAAGTAGTTGTATGAAGGAGATGTTAACCACTGAAATGTGACGAGTCATCAACCAGCTGTAGCTTTAATATTGAATGGATGAAGGAATGCTGTAACTTGACTTTTTGAGCCTTATTTTCCTTTAGTGATGATGTTTAAAATGTGTGTAATTGCTGATTCATTAGAGTGTTGTTTTAACCAAGCTGCACAAACATCAGCTCATTTGGACAAGCAGGGATTTTTGATTCAGCTCTTTAGTTGCAGCTTTATCATCCACTTTGTTAGGGCAGCTGTCCTCCTCCCTGTGAGGAAAAGCAGTGGAAATGTCAAGTCTCTTGCCTTTTTTTAGGTTTTGATCAGCCCTGTTTTAGGAGTGTCATTCAGGCCGTGGCTAAAGAAACACCCCAGCAGCTGTCAAACCCACAACAGTAGTCATATCCTGCTATTAATTAGATTGTTGCTTTAATAGACTTATAGCACTATTTGCTTGATGAGTGGATAAAGTGGTTTTGCCTGACAACTTAGCCAGAGAACATCAACAGAAGGAACAGCAACACCCTTGTAATTAAGATTTATTTTAGGATAAAGTGTTTCAAAACATGGTTCTGGAGGCGTTGCTAGCAATAATTCTGTTTCCTGTCTTGAGCAAGATCATTTCAGCTGTAATTTGGCTCCTATGGTTGGCTGAGTTTTTGAAAACCTCCTGCTCTCTGATTTAAAAAATGAGAAAAAAAACGTTATATGGCTCGCATATGCGTTAAAGATAATTAAATGATCCACTTTATAGACATAATCTGAACATTCACAACAGCTACATGTGGCGGTGTCATATTGTCGGATTCATGGGAGAGACACAGACTCAGGCTCAGAGGAGCAGGGCTCTTTTAGCTAAATCATTACTCATTGTTATAGAGCCACCAGAGCTGCTTTCATAATAATTGCTAAAATCAAATACAGCTACTCTTGCAGACTGCTCACTGTTACTCAGTCACTCCAGCAGCACTGCTTTTTTCATTAGGTTTCCAGAGAAGATAAAAAAATTAAACCGTTCAGGTAAAATGAACATTTGTTTCAAGCAAGAGCAAGAGCGGAATAATGAATCCCCTTCTTGAAATCACTTACCAAAACAGAGCTGGAAATCCCAAATTAATATTTATTTGTTCAGCGGGTTCATCTCACCGTATCATCTCTGCGGTTAGTTTGAAGATTCAGACAAATTTCACAAAGACTCGTCTCGCACTTCCCTTCTGCCACCCCTCTGTTCTCAGTGTCCTGAACACGAGCAGCCTGCTGTGTGACTGTCACATGCAGTGGCTGGGACCTTGGCTGACTGACAGCGACTTCCAGCAGTCTGTCACCGCTGTCTGTGCTCATCCTGCCAGCCTCCTCGGTCGCAATGTCCTGTCCATCAGCCCGGAAGAGTTTGTCTGCGGTTAGTCCCATTTTCTTTTCATGCTGTTCCCAGTCCGATCTGATATAAGGACTCCTCAGTGGGCTTTGAGGGGCATTAAATTTTCATTTTTGGATGTTTTGAAATCGCTGAAATGAATAGTGGATTTTTTGGGGTTTTGTTTACAGGTTTCATAAACAAAACCTCTGGCACAGTTTGAAAAAAAAAAAATTCCTGATAGATTGAAGCTGATCGCCGTGTTGACATACTTCATATGAAAGGCTGAGTTTCACAGTTCACACTCAGTCTCTGGTATTTTACAGATGATTTCCCCAAGCCTCACATCACAACGCACCCAGAGACATCTGTGGCGCTGCGGGGGAACAACGTGACTCTGAGCTGCGTCGCGTCCAGCAGCAGCGATTCGCCGATGACCACAGCATGGCGGAAGGATGGGGAGGTGCTGTATGATGCAGAGGTGCAGAACTACGCCCGGTACCAGGAGGGAGAGCTGATCTACACCACTGTGCTGCACCTCCTCAACGTCAACTTCACTGATGAGGGGCGCTACCAGTGCGTGGTCTCTAATCACTTCGGCTCCAATTATTCCAACAGGGCGAGGCTGACCGTCAACGGTGAGGACTTTTATCAGAGAAAGTGATTGATGACTGTCAGTGAGGCTCTGGAGTTTTTCTTTTGTTCTGATTTTTTCAAACGTGATGCACTGTTCTGCCATGGCTTGTTCAGTTTTTATATCTGTGAGAACAGTTTCTTCTATTTGCAGTCGTATTTTTCTGTTTTTTTTATAAGATTGTGTCCTGACTCAGTGACAGTGCAGTTTCTGCTGAAGACATTTAGGGAGACAGAACATTAAGATTTATGTTTGATATCTGATCTGTGTTTTATGAAGATGTTTCTACTTCTCTGTTGCATCCCTGACTCTCCGTTTTCCATCTTTTAGAACTGCCATCCTTTCTGAAAACTCCTATGGATCTGACAATCCGAACTGGGACCATGGCCAGGCTGGAGTGCGCCGCTGAAGGCCATCCATCACCCCAAATTGCCTGGCAGAAGGATGGAGGCACTGACTTCCCCGCAGCCCGAGAGCGCAGGATGCATGTGATGCCAGACGACGACATCTTCTTCATCGCTAATGTTAAGACAGAAGACATGGGAGTGTACAGCTGCACGGCCCAGAATGCAGCTGGCAGCCTGTCTGCAAACGCCACTCTCACCGTCCTGGGTGAGTCACCTACCTGATTACCAGAGCATGTTACTGATGTTTTACTACTGGGTCATTTCAGCTGAGTCACTCTGCTCAAATTGGCTGCTCGTTTATGTCTGCCACTCATTACACATCCTTGTTTTTGTGTTTCTTCCTCGGTAATTTTAACTAACGAGGATGAAAAAGCTAACCTTAATAAACCATGGCCTTGGAGAATACTTAAATCTGGCAGGATTGAACATCTCTGACACAACTCTTACATTAAATTTCCTAATAACTGTGCTCACTTGAAAAATAACAACTCAACCTCGTTCTTACCCATTTAAACAGTTTGAGAAAATACCACAGGGATAATCCTCATGAAATCAAAAACCCTTTTCTCTTCCAGAAACTCCATCCTTCATGCGACCACTAGAGGACCGAACAGTGGCTCGCGGTGAAACTGCTGTGCTTCAGTGTATAGCCGGAGGCAGCCCGGCTCCTCGCCTCAACTGGACCAAAGACGACGGGCCTCTTGTGCTTACCGAGCGCCACTTCTTCGCTGCAGCCAACCAGCTCCTCATCATCGTCGATGCCGGTCCTGCTGATGCCGGGAAATACACCTGCATCATGTCCAACACGCTGGGAACAGAACGCGGCCACATCTACCTGAGCGTCTCGCCATCGCCAAACTGTGACACCGGCACGGGATACGACCAGGATGGCTGGACCACCGTGGGGATCGTGGTGATTGTGGTGGTTTGCTGTGTGGTGGGAACCTCGCTGGTCTGGGTCATCGTCATCTATCACATGCGCAGGAAGAATGAGGACTACAGCATCACCAATACAGGTCAGTTATTCTTACAAGTAACCATTTGGGATTAAAAAAACGTGCATTTTGTCGTAAAAAGTCAAATTCTTTCTCTGCATTTAAACCATCCTTGGCTCTCAGAGCAGTGAGCAGCTCTGGGGACGACCTTAAGATCTAAGCCTGGATACAGTTAAGGGCACCGAAAGGGAGATTAACCAGACGTTCCTGTTTTTTTACTGGCCGAGGAAACAGCAGCACTTGGTAGAAACCAGAAAACCTCACACAGAAAGACTTTCCCCCAGCAGATATTTGAACCCAGGACCCACCTGCTAGTGCTAAACACTGAGCCACCGTGCTTTTCATTCGAAGCTTCACCCAACAGGGGCGGCTGTTTGTAATCCATAAAATTTGTCTGTGGGGACGGCACTTTGTTGTGAGGATAAAACTGTGTCACAGAGCTCAATACCGTGTAACAAAATATGTCTCTCTGTTCCAGATGAGATGAATTTGCCAGCAGACATCCCCAGCTACCTGTCCTCTCAGGGTACTTTGTCAGAGCCGCAGGAAGGCTACAGTAACTCCGAGGCTGGCAGCCATCAGCAGCTTATGCCTCCTCTCTCCAATGGATATGTCCATAAGGGAACAGATGGTGAGTAATTTGTCTGTTGGATTTAGTGAATTCCACTGTGTTTGACTCAAACACGAACCCCTTTGTCCCGCTGCCATGGATTATGTTATTTTTACTATTTTTGTTTTTGTCTGTTTGGTTGTAGCTCATATTGCAGCATCATGTTCTTGTGGGTTGTCATCTAATGGGTTGAGCCTCAGCGTGTCAGCATTGTGATATCAAGAAAACAAAGTTTGTCATGACAACATCACAAAGATTAAAAGCTTATTGTGTGACCACAAGAAACACAACACATAAAAAACACCCCTCACTGCCTCCCCTGACATCCGTACAAAACGCTTTGTCACAACAAACAAACAAAAACATCACATTTCTTATTTCTATTTTTTCTCTGTTTTTAATAGGTTACAATTTTTTTACTTTTGCTTTTCAGGGTTCAAGGCTTTTTTATACTCCCAGGCCGTTAAAGTTCTCGTCTCTGGCTTGTATGTCAGATTAGATCCCTGCTGAAATGAGACGCTCACTAATTATTATCTGTGTCCCAGGTGTGTGTTATGGAGACACGGGCAGCGAGGTGGAAACGGAGGGGAACGGCATGTTGCACTGCAGGGTCGGCTCTCTGTTCACTGGACGCAACAGCTTCCACCCCGGAGAGCCGCGGGAGGGACTCGCTGGACTTCCCACAGGTGGGTGTCACCTACACACACACACACACACACACAGAGCTATTTTTTTTTATTTTGTCTGAAAATATTAAATTTCTTTTTGCATTTTTTTAATGTTCATGTATTCTTCTGAGATTTTTATGTGGGGATTTAATGATAATTCTAATATCTAATCTATGTAATAATAAACTTAATTTAAATGGCTCCACTCACACAAGCAGCTCAGAGTGCTTCAACAAAACAGATGAAATGTTGAAAAGGACGGAGGAGAAAACTAATTTCTTCTAACAAACATTATCTTTAAACACGTCTTGAACGCAGATGTCCAGTAGATCAAATACAAAGTTAAATATTAAGGTGAAATTCCTGGTATTGGAAAAGGTTTTGAAAATGCAGGAAATATAGAGAAACTTTATTTGTCCTGTTTGAAAAAAACATAAGGCAGTTTATAATTGTTCACATGTAACAAATATATGATGGTACTTGGTAGAATATCTGTCAGTAATCAGACAAATAAATGCACTTGGAAGATATTTTTCACTGCTACTGTCTGTAAATCACACTGACGGAGTCTGCAGATGAAACTGCATCTGGTCTAGAAAAAAGGCGTGAAAACGAATCCCTCATCAGGAGGCTGTTTTCATTCTGTCTTGCCAGGTGGTGCTGGTCCGCTGGTCATCTGCTCCGACTGCTACGACAACGCCAACATCTACTCTCGCACACGGGAGTACTGCCCTTACGCCTACCTGGGGGATGACGATCCGCTGGACAAGACGCTACCAGGCCTGAAAGAAAACTCCAGTGAGCATGCCCAGCACGAGGACACGGCACTGGAGAGCCTCATTAACCGGGACTCCTCCGTCTTTCTCACCTCACATGATAAAAGGCTGAGCAGCCACACTCCCCTCGAGCATTATGCTAATGGTGAGTGTTTGAAACAGGAATTCCTATTTTTTTTTTTTTTTTCTCACAGAGCAACATAGTGATACCATCTTTTGTTTGACTACGTGCAAAGTAACAAGTCCTACCTGTTCTTGGTAACACGCAGAGTTCCCACAATCCTGCAGCAGCTGAAAAACAAATTGAGTAGAATCATATGTGCGTTTTTCTTTCTGTTGACTGTTATAAATCTTGCAGGTGTTATGGTACGTTTTATGGTAGCTTACTTTTTAATATTCAATGAGTATAATCATTAACTGAACCTACTACTTTACAGATAAACTGGTGGAGGATTTAATCGTATGTATTGATATGATGAGTTTTTATACACAGAAGTTTGTTGTGCAGGTTGTTGAGTTGATTGCAGTGTTTCGAGGCTACGGCGAAAATTATATTCTCTGTTTAGATTGAATAAGAAGTGACAAGTTTGGCATGTAAAAAAAAACTTAAGCCAAAGGACCAAAAAAAAGAAAAAAACAAACAAGTTCTGAATATGTGAAGTAATATCTTGTAATTGCTTGTTTTTTCAAACCAACACTGACAAATTCTGAAGGTAAGCAAGGATATGAAAGTTGCAAATTTATACTTCTGAATGGGAACCAGATCATTTGCAATTTAAATAGTTGTTAATTGGCTGCTGTAGAGGTTTCAGGTTATGTGCAGGTGTTGAAGTGTTGTGTTTTACCATCTTTGCAGGTTCTCTCAGCACGTCCTTCTGGGGAGAAGGGGAAGATCCGTCCTCGAGACCCCAGCAGGGTGCGTCCCAGCACCCAGTGACTGTACACAGGACACCTCCTCTGACGTCCAGTGTGGACGGGGCGGTGGGTCACAGTGAAGCAGAGGCGGACTCTTTTCCCAGCCAATGCACACAGGACCACAGAAGTGCCTCTAATAGGACTAACCCTCAAGAGCATCCTGCACCCACATAGGTCCTCACACTCCGCCCACGTTCTGCCTCTGATTCCTCATCGCTGCAGCCCCCCTCCCCTCTTCACCCACTACCTCCAAAGAGACTCGTCACATTCTGCCAAAGATGCTCTCTTGTATGTTTACATTGCCCTTTTCACTCAAGAGACCATGCTAATTTTTTCCACTGTGGAAAGACTGCGAAGTCAGACTGGAGGAATGAACCGGTGATTAAAGTGACCTCCTCCTTGACACCCGCCCCCCCGCTCAAACTCCGACTCTGCAGGACTCATTTCTCCCACATCCTCCACTCTGCTTCAGTTCTCTTTCTAGAGGAAGCTATGAATGTATGCTTTAAAGAGCCATGTCGGATGCTGCCATGAGAGAACGCCGAGGCACGGTCGAGTCTTTATAAGCTTTCTCCTCCGTCCCTGCTGCTGTGGGGTGGAAATCGTGTGCCAGTGCATGTCTCACTGGTAGTTTTTGTCACATCATTCCTGGTACAGACACCTGTTGGAGCAGCCTACATGACTTTGATAGAAATTATAAACCGCCTGTTCCCAAGCAGGGAAAAAACGGGGTTTAAACATGGGAGTTGTTGCTCCCTGACCAGCAATTTGTGGTTGTTAATATGGGAAAGAACATTTAAAAAACTTTATGAAAAAAAAAATACTCCCACTTTCCTACAGGCATCCCGACTGACTCAAACCTATGCTATCTGGTATCCTGTTATGCAAATCCCAGAGACAGTAACACCAAAATGTGGTGTATATTATGAACATATATGAATATATCCTATATCATCTTTATCTGATCTTGTTTTCGTCCCATGTCAAATGCAATTGATAATTCCTTCTTTTCGTGTCTTTGTGATGAGCTGTTCTGGGGAGAAAGCGTACAGTTTTTTGTTTTTTTTTGCACATGTGACAATCATGGTTTTGCTGGCTATTTTCTGTGGTTGTCTATTCGATGGCCTTTTAACAAGCATTCTCAGTAACCTCGATCAGGTGACGTTATGGTTTATAGGTACAGTATGCACTGATTGTTTTCCCTTTGTTCATGTCTTACAGGCACTTAATATGACGGTGGTAAACTTTATTATGCAGTGTGTGCATGACGTCTGAAATTGTGAGGATTTATTGTCACAGTTTTATCTTAAAAGGTTCACAATCCTTCCGTAGATATCGATTAAGCCGAGGTTTTCACTTGGGACTGTGAAAAATGAGAATGTATTGTATTATTTTATACATGTTATGTGTACATAATGATAGTAATCTATGAAATTCAAAGCCCTACTAGTCCATTTAAAGAGAGATTTGAGACATAAGCTGCAGTAATTTTAAGCTTATTCATTTTAAGCCTTTTACTGTCCCAGGTGTATTTACCTGTTGGTTCAGGTAAACCAGATGGACACACATTCTCGAGAAATGTGTGTTGAATTCCTCACAAAGTAAAAGACAGTGAACGAAATGCAGCCAGCTGTAGAGAGCTACTGTTTTTAAATGTCAGCTATGAAAATGAAATATGAAAATCCCTCATATGGAAAAGAATGTTCTCCCGTTTCATCAGATTAGTTGTCCTTAAAAATCCTCTCTATTATTGCACTTCAGTTCAGGATCGCTCAGATGTGACTGACTTTGGCTGTTTTTTAACTCTCAAAAAACTCATATTTGCTTAATAGTTTAGGCAAATAACACTCAGTTGCCTGTTTTTTTGGTACGATTAGCTAAAAACTGTTAGTCTGACGCAACAATATACAATAAAACCAGCCTTTATGAAGGTTGCAATGTTTATTTTTTATGTTTAAACAGATTTAAAGAGGTTAATTCAAGTGTTTGGTCTTTTTGGTGAAAGTAGTTTGTGGTGCTGTTGAGTGCTTTTGCTTTAAACTGACAGATGCATATTTCAGCGTTAGACTACATGGGTTTTAACGAGCTGATAAACAGGCAGCTGAGTGTGTTTTCTTATTCATCCCTCATGACTACATCTGACATCAGATTTGAAAGTTTATTTTTGTTACTCTCATTTCCGTTATTGTTGTTAATGAGAACTTCTACCTTTGTTTATGAGCGAGAAGGGATTTGTCATGTTTCCATTCGTCCCTCTTGTGTGTTGGTGCATTGAGTGTCGGAGGATCCTGAGTTCAAACACTAGAAAGAAAACAAAACCATAATTCATCTACAGTTAAAATGTACGATGATATATTTTTAATGTAATATCATAAAGTGCTACGTACAAATCATGGCAACTTTCTCTCAAAAACTTTCTGGAAATCGGCTGCATAAATAAATTAATCATTAGAGCTCCACACCTGAATGATGCAGATATGAGTCACTCTCATGGTTCTAATTTCTTCATATTTTGTTTATCATGCTTGCCTTTTATTGCCGGATCAATACATTCCAAACCTTTCCATTTAAAACTGACACTACCGAGAAAGCCAATGACCAGCTGGTGTTATTTTCCAGGCAAAGACTCAAACCAATGTGACTTCTCCTGCATTCCTCTGTATCATGACACACTCCCTGCCTCACTGAAAGCTGATTTATGTTGTTACTTGATGTTTCCTGACTTTCGACCAAGGTCAATTTCATGCCACTTTTTTTTTTTTTTTTTTTTTTGAGCAACTGAGAAATTTAAATGAAAACTTGCAGTGATAATTCACCATAATGGAGCTACGTGTCGAGGAGCCATGCATCGATGTCTGCCAACACAGCGTAACATGATGTGCTCTTGTATTGTTTTTTTATTCTCTGAACGTCCTTCATGACTTTATACCAAAGTTTAGCAGTAAATGCGCTGGCAATATCCAATGCTGCTTTTTTTTTGTTTGTTTTTGTATTGTTGAAGTTTTTGCATTTTGTTTTCAATAATATTTTTGGACCTTGTTTGCCTGTACATTCTGTAAAGCATGTCTAAAGAGCGTTTTTTGTTACGTAGCCATTACTCAAACATTAAACATGAATTCTGATAATTTGTTTTGGATCATGAATGTCTTCTTTAACGGTTTTATTCAGTAGAAATAGGATTCTTCTTCCTGACCATTAAACCGCTGATTATTTTGTTTCCCAAAATGACAATTACAGTGTTTTTTAATTATTTTTTAACCCCAAAATGATGGATTTTTAGATTATATTTAACAAAAAATGGTAGGATATGCTCCTTTTATGAAGCTAGATGAAGTAAAATGACAAACTTTTGATTGATCTAGCTTAATAAAAGGAGCAAATCCTACCATTAAAGCCACAAAATGTTCAATTGTCAAGTTATAAGGAGTTTTAATAGTCATAATCTGCCAATGATAAAGCATTTTTTCAGATATGTGATGGCATCTGCCAAAGGCTTTGAGAAAAAAACCCACATGTTCTTGCAGGATTTGATTTGAAGTTACATGTAACTGCAGGCAGAGGGTCTTTACCACAACATGATTTCAGGACACACCATGGAACGATTTAAAAGGCCAAGCCATCTGTAATCTGGATTTAGTCATGTCAAGGCCAACACAAATCCAGCTAATATGAGCCTTAAAAAAACTGTTAGTCCATCATCAGTTCTGAAGTTAAGAAAAAGACCTAATTTCTGTTAAGTCCCTCTTCGGTAAATCCCAGGAAATACTGGATACGAGTCAAATGTGAGAGTGCCTCAGCCTTTTTCTTTGTTTGGATCCCCACTCACAATCAGAGACATGATAGTTTTGTTAATCATTCTCTGCAAGGTGATAAATTATTCAGCAGCATGTCCAGGGTGACGGCTCTGTATTTAAACACACGGTTTTAATTCACCAACACAAGTGAGCAGAAACTAACTGCTGAGGCATTAAATACTACAGAAGGTGTGTTCCCTGCTTCCATTTGTGATGTTAATTAACTATATGACGCTGACATATGACAATCCTGTGAGTCAACACGCCCCAATTGTCTAAATCCATCACGCTGTATTGAAGAGGTTGTGGAAAAGCCAACTGTGCATCATTTATATCATGCTGTGAAACGCGACTACTTATCCCCCAGAGATGAAGTGACATTTGGAAAGTTTAATTAACTTCCACAGCGACGCTTAAACACCACTTCAGCTTTGCATCATTCTGAATTTTTCATCAAGCGCCAGAAACACTTGTCATGAAACCAGCATTTAAAGACAAGAGGTTGTTACATCACATGAACAGGTTGATACCCAGCACACATGAAATTTATGTAATGCATCCACTTATACAGTGTTTGTGCTTCCAGGCCATGGAGAGTGCAGCCTTTGCATGTAGGTGGAAAATACAGTTTCCCCCCTTGAATAAAAGGTCAGATTCTCGGTATTAAATCTACTTCAGTGATGATGACAGCAGATGCATGAACACACTAACAAGGCGACTGCCAGCATGTTCTGTATAAACAATTGGACAACAAAGCCGCAGCCTCGTGGTAATTAACGATAAGATCAGTTGAAGCATCGACTCATTGGTCATGCATGGATACATGTACATTAATGCAGCCGAGCGGGATGGCATGTAGGTATGCAAGTGTAAATCAAAGAGCTCGGGGACGGATGAAGTAGAGCAGGAAATCGTCTGTTTTTTCCCCCCTCTTTCTCTGATTGCGTCAGTAGGTGGCGCTGTGGAGACATTTATTTTGATCAGCCGGAATGTGCTCCCCAAGAATACTTGCCCCACTCTGTTCAAATTAAGAGTCTTAATTAGATGTAATTTGTTTTGCACGCTTGATATTGGGAGGCCCATTACATGCTCTGTGTATTTTTAGTTAGTCACACTTTTTTTAAAAATCAAATATTCCAAACAAGTCTGATAAACGTGAAAAGAAATGCAGATAAACGTGGTCATTATACGTTTTAGACAGGGACTAAGAAGACTGTAAATCACAGTGAACATTACTAAACACATATAATGTTTTTAATGATTTTTTTTTTTTTTCGTTTAGTACCTCAGCACACCGGAGGATGGAGCCAGCATTAGCGTCTAGGAAACACCGCTGCCGCCGCTGAGCGTAAAAAAGGGGCGTTTCGGAGCTTGGCAACATCTCTGTTGGCGGTGCCAGGTGTGTTCAAACCTGTAGCAGACAAACGCTCGCAGATGTCTGTCAGCACAGTCACCGTGGGCTGGATCTCAACTGCATAAACCGCCTACCGGTGATCGCTGACGCCCGTTTCTTTTCAGCCTGTCCACAGGTATGAGGGATTTCTCGGTGACGCACTACGTTTCACAGACAGACACTCAACAATCTTCCGCCGAGTGAGTGAAACCCTCTCTGTTTACATTTTGGGGTTTTTTTTAAATTTTGTGGCTACTTGGCGTCGCAAAGCAGCTGTGGAGACGAAGCAAAGCGAGGATCTGGTTTCAGAGCGGCGATGGGTGGCGTAAAACCCGAATAGTTCCCCCTTTTTTTTTTCTCCCCAAACCATCTTGCCGCTATCAACTCTCCTGTTTTTACGCACAAGGAGCGCTTGGATTTATTGCAACCTAGGCAACTGTGCGCACACCGGAGCGAAAGCCCGTGGGATGACAGAGCTCCGCGGCAGATCCACGGGTGAAAATCAGCCTCCCAGATGTCAGGAAGATGAAATCCCCAGCAGGTCGGGAAAATAACTCAGGAGGGTTCATTAGGCCGCGTCAGTTCGCGTTGATTTAACAACAGCAACCCGAGGCGACAGTAAGCACTTCGATTATTAGTTGTTCAAAAAGGGAGTAACCATGTCCAGAACACTGAAAAAGAAGAAACACTGGTCCAGTAAAGTGGTGGAGTGCGCGGTGTCATGGGGAAACCTGGGGGACTTTGGCTCCGTGGTGGAGGTCTTGGGAGGAGCAGAGCTGGGACAGTTCCCCTACCTGGGCCAGATGAAGCTGGACGTGTTGGTGTGTCACGTCGGAAAGCTGCCCTACTACGGGGACGTCTTGCTGGAAGTGAACGGGACGCCCGTCAGTGGACTTACAAACCGCGACACCCTGGCTGTCATTCGCCACTTTCGGGAGCCGATTCGCTTGAAGACCGTCAAACCAGGTGCGTCCCCCTGTTTTCTGTCACCGCTGTTTCACCTGAGCTCTATGACAGACAAGCGTTTTTCATATGTGTCCTCCTCTAAACCCAACATTTCTCAAGATAATACACCCAGTAATGTAGAGATCAACAAAACCATTGATACCTGACACTACAAGGCAGCGATCATCTCAGAAACATCCTCAAATCAACACTCAATAGCACTGATTTATAGTTTCCCCCTTATATAGCCCCCCCCCCATTAGTATTCCATTATTTTTATATGTCTGTCTGTGACTTACAAATGCTGGTTATGATGATTAAAGCACTTCCAAATAGAACAAAAAGGTGAATAAAGTGATTTAATGAGTCTACCTGCCACAACGTTATTGCATACTTTTTTTTAAAGGAATAAAAAAACTTCTACTGTAAGTCTCCTACTGTTCAATAACATCTATACGGCCAATTCTCTCACCACTTTGTCAAGGGGATCGAATAGTGATAATGGTAATAATGGCATGTAGCCCAGTTGGAGCCTTCTAAGCTAAGTGCACTTACATGCATAGAAAAAAAAAGGCCTAATTACATCCTCCATCATTCAGTGTGTGTACTCTGCTGCCATTGGCCACAGAAGCTGGAGTGGTTAGCTGAGTTGTGTCTCCTTGTCTCATCACTCTGCAACCAGCTCTCCAAGGATGCTGGCTGCAACATCTAAACACTCTGATAATGAGGTCTAATAGTTGTGATGGTCTGGGGGAGGCTCCTGCTGTGTGCTGGGCTGGTTTCTGACCCTGAGCTGAGGTCCTCTTGTGAAGGCTTTCGCTCGTGCTGGAGTTGCAGATGTGTGTTTATGGGTGAGGGAGATGGTCTCGGTGTGCTTGTGTACTGGATCAGGAATGTCTCAACAACAACTGAGGCTCTTCAAAAGGTTACATCATCATGAGCAGCAGCAGCAACAGCAGCAGCTGAGTCCCAGCAGGATCCCTGAAGATCAGCTGTATGTGCTCACATGCTTGCTTATAGTGTGTGTGTTTGTGGTGTGTGTGTGTGTTTGTGTGTCAGTGTGCATGTGTGTGCAGTCATTCCTAGGAGTTTTCCTGCATTTTTATTAATGTTTTATTGATTTGTTATGTCTTTTAAAAGCAAACAAGAGATGAATGGAAGACTGTTTGCCCAGATTTATGGGCCCGGTGCCCATTAGTGTGCATGCACATGAAGGTGTGTGTGTATTTCATGGCTCCACACTCCCAGGAGCTCCTAACACCACGCTCTCTGCCCCACTAACCAAGGATGATTAATAAAGGGCATGGAGGGATGAGAAAGGGAGGGAGAGAGGGAGAGACACAAAGAAACAGAAGTGGAGAGAGAGAGAGAGAGAGAGAGAGAAGGATGGGGAGGGAGACAAAAAGAGAGATGGGGAGAAAATCGGCTCTGCCTTTGGCTTCAGGCTTAACTCCCACGCGAGGCTGTTTTTGCTCTTTAAAGCTCACAGGGAAGTATAAGGTGGCAAAGATGGTAAAATCCTTCATCACCTATTTCCTCACTGTCACTCTTCCAAGTCTGGCCTATAAGTCCATTTATCCTTTGAGGTATATGTGAGGTTACAACAAGTAGACCTGGGCTATATCGAGGTTTTAAGGTATATTTGAGTATTTAAAAATCCCAAAGGTTGAATTTTTTTCCAATCCTGTCAAAAATACAGACTGATACGGAGATGCTGAATTGAGGTGATGGATTGTGGAGCAGAAAATGTGTTTATGATGAACAGAGGTTTTCCCTTCGGGTTCCCTGTCGGCATGAAAGGGATTTTTGTATGTATTTGTGTGTATGTATATGGCTCAGCAAATGACAAACACAAGCTCTGACTGCAATGGAGAATAGCAGGAGATCTTAAAAAAAAAATATGATGACTCAAGATGCAAAAGTATGCAGTAAATTCACAATCAGTGTACGATGTATCTTATTTTCCTGATAATGTAACAGCATAAAGAACAAATCAGTGAGGAGAGCCAGGTAGCTGTTAGCAGCAGAGTCTGTTTGCCTATATATTAGCTTATATAGCCAATAGCTTAAAGCTAAAAGAGCCCTGATAAAGGTTTGCCAACATGGATGAAATATATCAGCCACTTGACTTTAGTTTTTTTGTCATTTTTGGTTCAGTGCTGTTCAACCTACTGATGCGTTGGTACTCGCTGCAGAAACAATTGTCTTCAGATTCTCCAATCTATTGAAAAACGATGCTTGCTTCCCTTCTGTTTCATCCGCCAATAGTATTTATACAGCAAGACTTGCCTAAGAAGGCTAATTGCATATCAGATCCATTGTGTTGTAGAGTCACAGTGTCACCAGCAGCTCGGCTTTTGTGTTGTTGTTTGTTTTGTTGTTTTCCATACATACAATCATATACAGTACACCGCGGTGAAATGTCAAAAAGGTATGAAAGTATGAAAAAGCGAACACCACCAGAGCCTAACAACCGGCTTGGATCAGCTCTTCGATGTTCTGTTTGCCAAAAGGACTCACAAAGCCCCCCTGGCATCAGCATACAGATGGGATTGTTGTATTGTATGATTACGTATTGTGCGCGTGTGCACGTCTGCGCTGTGTGTATACATTCCTGTGTGGTAACCTCATGTTTAATTCACACCTCTTGCATAATTGAAGTTACCGAGTGGATTTTCTCCACTCTGATGGAGGCGGTGGGGCCTAGAGGATCAGCTGTTACCAGGAAGCCCGGGAAAGCTGCGATGACATGACGGCGGCCGGCAGCGACGGACAGGCTCTCTGGGCCCACCAGATGTTCCCCTGTGCTCTTCCCAAGATCCTCTTGTGCCTTGCCCTCTGGAGCTGGTGGGCTTCCTGTGCTGCTGCTGACAGCTGGGGTGGAGCTAAGAGGGAAGAGACAGCGAGTGTGCCGAGATGCCAAAGCAGAAACGGGGATTTGAGGCGAGGAAAGAGAGAGAGAAAGAGAGAAAGGGAGATAGAATGCAAGATGCAAGTCTCTATGGAGGCTATTATCTATCTCAAGCATTGATCGAAAGGAATGAGAGCTGAAAGAGTTGCACACAGCGCTTCACTTACTTTTCCTCTGCTGCTTCTGGTGCATCATATGTTCTCGAGGGAACGCCAAGAGTCTACTCTTACATGCATGCATCCTCACATACATACCCTTTTCTCTGCTTTGAAATGAAGTTCACACTAAGCCTGCGCCAACATTTTCACAATGCACCGTGAGGTGGATGTGCCCATTTTCCTGGTATCTTTGATTAAGCCGGGAGATGCCTCTATTAAAAGCTCTGTGCTCAGTACGGGAATCTATTTCTGCCAGTACCGCCAGCTAAGGATCGGAAAAGATGCCTGATGAAAAGCTTTCATGAATGGCATCCCAGAATTCTTCTTCCGCTTCTCAGTTATTTTCTGCTCTGCCTCCTATATGTTTGCAGCTTCAATCACTGTGCAATCAAAACATACATACGACCTGTAGCCATTTGTATGCAGCTGAATGGGTGATGACTCTGACATCAAATGAATAATTTCCAAGTGCATCACACAGTGGATTCGGTTCAAAATGCTCTATTTCAGGTGCTTGTTATCAGCCATGTGAATGTATGAAAAACATGCACACAGGCTGTATCTTTAAATCAAATGCACATCTATAGATCTCTGTGTCTCAGTCACACAGTTTAAACTAGTTTTAATATGTTTAATATATTAATAAAGTCTAACAGTAGTTACTAGTTTGCAGGTGTGTTTGAATTAAATGGTAATTCGCTGAAATGCTCAGACGCTGCTGGGGTGTTGGAATAATAGCATTTTGATTGGAAGATAGTCATTTTACCTTTATTGATTTTAATCATTGATAATTATTGTTGTGATAATGAGAACATATCAAGTATGCAGAATGGCATAATTCATCCGTTTCTGTAACATAATGAGTTTCAAATGCTAATTTCGATTTTAATTATCTCTGAATTTTGAATTCAGGTTGCATAATCGAGTTTATATAGAGCGGCAGTGTGATATGCTATTGATAATTACATTTTGAGTTGCAGGTTTGTGCTCACACACACACCGGCATATTTTCCATCACCTGCTGATCATGCCAATAGAGAAGAATACAGAGTGACATGAGCCCCTAAGCCCCTGTATCAAACAGCAATAGTGTGTGTGGGTTAATCACATTAATGCACCTCTCATATCAGGAAGTGCCTCTCAATGGAATCATCCTCTTGACAGGCGATGCTTTGTCACCGCAAAAAGAGATTTGCGGTTGGCTGCAAAAAAAAAAAAAAGATGGGGGGGATCGAGAGTGAGAGCGGGAACGCAGCAGCCCTGGTCAAATAGCAAGAGACATCTGTTCTCGGCTCCGAGATGCTTCTGACAATCAGCCGAACGGAGCAGGAGAGTCGTCACGTACTCTGCTCCTTTGGCACAGAACTCATAACTGAGTCATTTAAAGCTGAATGAGCACTTTCTTAATGATTTTAAAGTGCTTTTCACGCAGGTTCAATAAGACATCGGCCATGTTTTTGTTTGCTAAGACCTGTTTTTGGCACAGCCACTGGTCTGATACTCTGCTATTTGATTATTGACCCTTTTTTTTGTGCATATGTGGCTACTTTTGCACCTCTTTGTATGCAAGTTGCTGTATGTCGTCTGCAGCCATCTTGACTCTGCTCTCTGGGCCAGCTGGTCAGACAAAGGCTAATGAACAGATTGTTTTGCAGATATCCAGATGACCGTTCACACAGTGAGCTGCAGGTAGACGTGAATGCACCTCATTAATAATTCAAAATGTTGGTAAAACAGAATATAAAAATGAAACTTGGCAAACCTCAGCTGGACACTCATATGAAATATCAGCAGAATGTTGCGTCAGTCACTTTCTGCTGCTGTTTTGATTGAAACACTTCAGCTCCTATGTGCTCCTATGGAAGAGCTTAAAGGAACAAACCAGCATGTGTTTGCATGTTTCAGCTCATTAGTAGCAAATACATCAACTCTTTATTGCTGCTTACTGTTTTCTAAAGCACACTATAGCATCATAGATTAAGCAGTGCATTTTTCAGAGCTTCCAGGCCTCCACAGTTTTCAATTTATTTCACTAAAATAAGAAAAATCTGTATAAACTTTACCTTAGGTAATCCATCACAGTGGATATGATGTCATGTTATCTTTGTGGCAGTGATGCAGCACAGATTTTCCACAGAATGACATCGTAACTCTGAGAACAATGAAAATATATTGATGGGTTGTGATGGATTAGTTCACTCAAGCAAGTTTTAGGTCTCTGCAGATTGATTCTATGACTGAATGTCTGTCTTAAAACAAGTAAACATGCATTTTAAAAACTCTAAATACTGATGTTTGAAGAGGGCAGTTATATATAGTTTGTGTTACATGCAGGAAGTCAGAGAGATCATGATAAACTTTTGGTGTGATTTAAAAAAAAAACAAATAAAAACAACAGCTTAAGTTTCATTTAATAGCTTTTTCAACTGTATCAAACATTCTCCGTCACCGGCTGGAGTCTAATCTGTTCTCATGGAGACGCATCTGATGTGAATGTCATTAGTTTTGCAAGAAATGATTTATAAATGGAAGTCTGAACATAATTTTGATCTAATGGTGGCATCAGAAGAAAAGTCACAGGAGCACCAGAGTTAATACTGTGCATTGTGGAGACATTATATGTGCCACTTTTTATGATTAACTATCTTAACAGTCACAAATATGAGCCTCATGGTGGCGCTGCAGTCGGTGGATTAGCAAACTTAGTAGGATTCATCCTCTGTGCACCGTGAATATTTGCAGAAAATGCTGCACAAGCCCATCAAGAGGATGTTGGGATATTTCACACTACATGTGAAGTCTTTGATTTGTTGTTGGCACAACAAAAATTGTCAGGAGAGCATCAAAGTTGTAAATATTCATCATCAGAGGGACCACGAATGTCTGTATAACATCTCATCATGATCCAACAAATAGTTGTCGAGTTATTTCAGTCTGGACCAAAGTGAAGAACCAGCAGGCAGAGTTACTCATCTCGACTAAAATTATCTCAACAAAATCCCCTTTACGTCATGAAGAGAGTTGAGTAACATTCAGTTTAAACTCCATTCATAAGATCACATTTGGAAACCTCACTCTTGGTGTTGATGGTGGGCCACTTGAACTCATCCGATTTTAGCTCCGGGGTGCGTCAAACAAAGAAAAAAAAGTTTGGGAACCACCATCTTTAGAGCTCACCTGAAGCAGGTGCTGATTATTTGCCTGTCGCGATGCTTAACCCATCGGCGTTTGAGAGGAGAAAACACTCGATCACAAGCCCTCCTGTTCTCCCTGAACCCGCCAGGCTGCTGGCACGTCACCATGCTCATCAGCCGGGGTGGATTTGTTCGCGCTGCACAGGGACTCTTGAGCGAGTCTGTCAAACTGCAAATTGAGGACAGTTGCCACGGCACCAGAGCATGACAATTAGCAGAAGTGTTGTTCCATCGCTGTTCTCAACCTTCTAACCTCGCCTCATTAGTGTCTTACTTACTTTCATTGCTGTCTCTCCGCACGCTCCCTCCCCTGTTCTCTCCGAATCAGAAAGTTAATAGTGCGACGGCGGCGATTTAAGTCATCTGTTGAATGTTATTATTCTCTTGATGACTTTAATGCATTGCGTTGACATGTTTATTGTGCAGAAAAGTGTGGGAGTTTTATGCAAATCCGGTTGAAAATATATTTAAAATATCTCATTTTTGATTTAAATAAGATCTGCTTCACTCAAATTTCTAAATACCTATGAGATGCCTGTTTTCCCTTCATTTTTATTTATTTCTTTGTAACCGCTCAATGCCTTTTCTATGTGCTTGGCCTTTCATTATATCATCCCACAAAGCATTTAGTTGATAAACAGCTTGTTTGTCCTCTGTAACTCTCATCAAACATCTCCTGTATGAGCCCCAGGCTGCTGTCAGACCTTTAGTGAAGTGCTGCTGTCTCACCACACAAACACACAGACACACACACAAAAACACACACACACACACACACATCTTGACACATAATTTAAGTGAAAACTGAGACCTGAAATCTTTTCTCCTTAAGACCCGCCTGACTGCTGACTATCTAAAATAATCCATTCACACAGTTTGCTGTGTGAACACAACAGTTTAACAAAGGTGTAAGGGTCAATTTAATTTATTAAAATTCATTAAATATTTTTGCCCCCCTTAACAGGTGGCATTACACTCATTTGAGGGTCATTAAAGCCTCTGTGATAGTGGAGAAAGCTTAGGGTTCATAGCGGCTGACAAAGCTGCTAATAAAGGTTTGTTGTCCAGCCACAAGGAGACGAGTTTTTCACTTAGGAAATTTAGGGTTTATAACTTGATTTCGTGTGGTTAGTGCTGTTACATGAACTTCCTGTAGATGTTTCCTCAGGTTCAGCGGCAAACGTTTGGATGCTGACAGCATTTTCACCGCGGCTAAACGAGCTTTACATTAACGCGAGAGCCTTTTTGTTTTTGTCCAAATAAGATGTCAAGACTAAATTGCTGGATTAATGACTTGTTTTTTTCTTTTTTCTTTCTTTTTTTTGCATCGTAACTCTGCACTAGTTTCTGTACACAGCAGAGCTGCCAACATCCAATAACCTTCTAAGTTGAGAGCCCACACACTCTAATGCCTCGCGGTGTCTTTGTGGGTGCAGAGGAGGGGGGAGGGAGGGAGCGAGGGAGGAGGCGTAACGCCCGCCGCAAAACAAAGGAGCGTAAAGTTGCTCCCAACTCTACTCCACATCCTCAATAATTCATCAATAGCAGAGCTGGATACTCCACTCATGTGCTTGATAACTGGGGATATTAGAGCGAAGCTTTAAGCTACATTTTAAAGGCATAGCATGACTGCTGCTCCCCAGCATGCTGTCATTATTCCCACTTTAATCAAACCGGCGCTGCTCCTCTCCATCAGCACACTCCAGCAGCACCTGCAGCCGTCGCAACATAAACAGCATGCTTGATGAGGTGGTTTGGAGTTGGGACCGTACACTTTGAAATTGATGATAAGGGTGTTTTTCATGATGATTGCCTTGTTGTTGTGGAAATGTATGTTAAGTTTTTTTTTTGTTCATGGATTTCAGTGAGGCTCAGTGCAGTTGATTTTAGAAGTGGGCAGATCAGCTGGTAATCTATAATTTGTACTTGATTTCTGCACATTATGAACAATCAGCGTGAGAGAGAAAAGAACGGCGTTTTCTGAATCAGTTCTCATTGTCACTGCTGCATTTCTGCAAACAAAACCAAAACTAAAGAGAAAAGTTGGCAGAATGTCAGTGAATGTTTCTGCCACTCTGCTGTTTGTATTTGCTGAACTATAAGAAATTCCTTCATGCCGTTACAAGGCCACCTCTACTAAAAAGTTTGTTCACCATGTAAGAAAGAAAAAATAAACCTAGGAGCTGCAGCAGTGTGAAAACCGACTCTTGAAGTTGCATTGTAAAGCATGCGAGTGTGTGTTTTGACTGGTCATAAATTACCTTGTCATGGTGAGGTATGGGGTCAGGCCTCAGGGCAAGTTACACTGATCACATGACCAAGGAGCAGAAGGTGGTGAACTCAGGTCATAGTGTCAGTGTTTAATGTGTGTTTGTATGCATGTGTGTGTGGGTGTGTGTGTGTGTGTGTGTGTGTGAGTGAGAAAGGGGGAGTTGCATCTTGAACATGTGAGTATTAACTGTCTGACTGCATCATCTGCAGTGGCTCACAGCACCAACGGACATTCAGCTGTACAGCATACAAATAGTATTTGGGATGTTTGCAGAATCTTAAATGGCTTTAGTGATACACACACACTCACACATACACACACACACACACACACACACACACACACACACATCTATATATCTATATATATTATCAGTGGGAGGTTTTGGGGGATTTGGTTCGTCGGTGCCTTCAGTCCCTGTTCCAATTAAAGGCCGCGTTGCCGTTCTAAAAGCCTGTTAGCGCTCTCACTGCGATATATTGGCTAATTCTAATCCTGGCCCAGTAAATATGTATTTATTAGGGGTTTAAAAAATCAATTGTTTCATTTTAGTTGTACATTGGGCTCTAACGGTGGAGGCAAATTTAATGTTGGGGGGTGGCTTTCACTGCTGACTAAATTGGAGAGGAGTAATGGGTGTTGAGAGTGGTTGTTTTTGCTTTGACCTGCATCCTGTTTGCCCCCATTACCGACTGTTTTTTCCTGCCTTTTTTTTTTGTTGTATGGATGCCTCTGTTTTGTTTCTCCGCTCTGACCATCACTACACTATTTGTTCGCTGTGAAATATCTGCTATTCAATTCCAGTGACACAAATGTGTCGTTCATTACTCTCCTCCAAATCTATTATAAATATACAGTCAGGTTTCCTCACAGCAGAAGCTCAGAAACTCAGCAAAGAACCTCTGTAGCTGAAATGGATTAAGTGTTATCATTTTATCCCCCGGAAACCGCTGAAACCCCTAAATATGTGATGTCGTCCAAATAGGATCATAACAGGAGCCCCAAATCCCCAAAAGATGTTTATATGTGATAGAGACACAATCTGAAAATACAAGTCTTCATTCCCTTTATGATTTTTTTTTCCTGCTGCTTTTTTTCCCCTGCTGCCTCCTCCTCACGGTGCATCAGTCACATCCTGTGTATGTGAGACAGAATTGGGAAGGCGTTGGTCATCTTTCGCTCGAACATGGTCCCCGTCAGTGTCTGGGAGCAGATCGGAGGGGACGGCTTGTGAGGAGTCACTCCTCGGTCTGAGAGCCTTGTTTATTTTACCAGAGGCACAGCGGCCATACGGCGACTGACTGACCCGGCGCTGTCATGAAGGACGTTAGCTTTATGCAGCTGATTGCTACACGCCATAGCCCCCCCTACACACACACACACCCCTACAGCTGCGTTCAGTGATTGCACACTTAGCCAGCGTGTCACTACCCACTTTCCGATTATCCAGATGTGCATTATCCTCCAACTGGTGTTTATCACTGCAAGATAGGAGCTCAGGTCACCTCTAGACAGCTCACAGGTAATGGGCCTTGACATCTGAGTTAGTCTGCTCTTTCAAAGGCTGATTAGCGAGCAGCTTTGGATTCCGGGGGGGGATGCTGATAGGCAGACATAAACAGACGAGGGCGATGGGCCGGCGGGACGCCTGCCTCTCTGTGGTTCATGATGGGAGGCTTGCCCGTAATGCAGCTCATCATGAAGTGGTCACGGTGTGGTTTTGCAGATGACAGAGGGAGGGATGGAGGAGGTGAGCGGGGGCCAGTCAGATTAAGGGGTTTTTGCACTGGTGATTTAGCCACTTGAAGTATATATTTTTCATTAGCTGATGCTGCAGCATGAGCAGCAAAGACAGCTGCTGCCCTTATAAATTTTATGAATAGCAGAGGTTTTTTAATTTTATACCAAAATCTTTGTCCTTTCTCTGTGTCTTGGCTGTTTTTACTGGCTGGCCCAGCTGTTACCCTCATCCCTTCCCCACCTCTTTTATTATTCTTTGGCCGTGTGATTCGCTGTGTGCTTGTGGCGGCAGGGGAACGGCTGGCTTTGTAGAATCTTAATAGCGGTGAGCTAGCGCCAAGCCTTCCATTCGCCGCTTGCCGCAGGCGTGTCACTGAATGCCAATGAGACATTAGGGCTGAGGCAGGATGGATCAGGCCAGGCTGTGGCAGGCGGTATCTGAGTGGCTGTAGAGTCCTTAACCAGGTCAGGAGCGCACATTTCTGCTCCCAGAGGCTGCACAGCAAGAGGCGCTCTGTGTGTGTCGGGGGTTATCGCAGCGCGGCTAATCGCCAGGATGCGCCCTCTTCTGTGTTTCTCTGTCAAGAGGGAGATAATCTAAGTGCATCCTGTTCGACTTTGACTTTGCGCCGCCTCCTGCGTAACATACTGGCCCAGAAAGTGAGGCTATTAGATTAGACCTGTTAGATTCTGATTCAGGAATGACACAATGATAAATGACAGTGAAGTAGGGGACACAGTGTAGAGTCACTGCCTGATCTAAAGAGGTATTCAAGATGACCATTTACATCTCATCTCATCTCATCTCTTCTTTTCTTTTCTTTTCCTTCTTCCCTCTCTTAGATTATGTAATTTGCACTCTTCCCTTCGGATCAGGCTGGAGGATAAAAAATGATGACATTTTTCTTCATTTTTCAGTGTATGACAATATTTGATTTTTTTTCTTTTTCTGTTAAAAATACATGAATACATTGTCTGATTTAACCCTCCCATGTAATAGCAGTCTTTATACCTAATCATTTAACACAATGTAAACTCCTCCTGTTTGCTTTTCATCGCAAATTATTTATAATTGTCTCTTTATAATTTAATGAAGACTGTATAAACACTACATCACTGAAGACTGAAGGTTTCCTGTTGCAGTTCAGTGTCTGTATGTGTGTGTGTGTGTGCGCGTGTGTGCATGTGATTGAGTGTGTGTGTTATCTTGAACATGGAGCCTCCTTAATTCTGTTGGTGATGCAGACAACACAGACTGTTAGCAACAACTCAGGACCTGTTAGCGTAATATAAATGGGGAGCTGTAATGCTTACGGTCTCTTGTATATGCACACACACACATACACACATAAACACACACACATCAGCACATTAATCTGCCTCTTTCGCAGCATGCACATGGTTCTCCGCATGACGCAGCTGTTGCAAACAGTGGGATGGAGTGATGGGTGGAGGCAAAAGCCCCAGTCACCCAGTCACTGCCTAATCTGATTACAGGCGGTTTCACACAGTCGTCCCGACTGATGAAGAGAGGACGTCAGGGAGCGGACAGATGGACGAGCCACGGTTGTTAACAGCTGTGGTTAACTCTGTCATGTAACATACAGTTGTTGCTTTCATGAAGACGATGGCATGTGATAATATTCTGCTGCATTATGTTAAAGCCACTATCACCAGGGACTATAATGGCAGTGTAATGGCTTTAAAGCATTTGTTACACAATTCAGCCTTTGTAGCAGACTGTTCCAGTGTTGTATGTGCAGATGTTATCATGATTGACGGCCTGACAGTTTTCAGTAGTTGTCGTCCATCATCGAACCTCATTCTTACTTCAGACATGGAAAAAAACTGAACCTCAGGTGGCTTTGGTTCAGGAGGAAGAGCAGATCACCGTAAACAACCTGTAGAATCTTAAGAAAGTTTGATCAGAAACCAAATGAATTGTGTTTCACCAAAACACTGAACCCTAAATGGTTCCTAATGAGCAGCCAAGCACCTGTGGTAGCCACTGGTGTGTGAGTGTCTGTGTGAATGAAATAATCTAAAGCGCTTTTGATTAAAGCACTATATGAATGTAGCCATGTAGCATTTATTTTCCCATATTTCCCCCATGTTCTATGGTTTGGCAATCATCTATATTTCAGGGTGAGGTGGTTAATAACAGATGAGATCCATAGTGTTAACTTCCCTCATTTTACATAATGAGAAGTAAAAATTAAGTTTAATTGTATCCGATTGCATACAGCGCACATTTATCCATTAAATTAGTGGCTATAAAGTCGTGTGATATGATGAAATTAGATTGTGAGTAATTGAGATGTGCTTTGTTGCACATTATATCAGTTGCAGTTTTATGGCTCATACAGGCATCCAAAGGTGATTTCTAAACCAAATTTTCAATAACAATACCTGCTTGTCTGTTTCACACCTTCCATAGAGTCACATAATGAAACCACAACCAAATAGAAAACAGTAGGTAGTAACTTGGATTTCTTCCCCTCCCCCTTCTTTATTTGGCAGCTTAACAGTAAGGATGACAAGTGAGTGGTGGGTCACTCAGAAGAATTTGGCATCTTGTAATAAGGAGCAGGTCTGTTTTTTTTCCAAAACAAACACTGTGCAAGCATCAGTTATTTGCAAAGACTGCACATGTGAGACGGCAACAGGTTGAACCTTTGAACCACCTCAGAAGAAAGCAGCCGAGACGGTGTGCAGACAGTCAAACAGTCAAACAGCAGCTACAAACAAGCCGGAGGCTACGAGGCCAAAACAAACAACCCTAACGAAGGCATTTGAGGCAGGTTTTCAGTACGAGAGGACAAGTAGACCGGAGAGAGGTAACTGAGGCAGTGACATGTGGTAATTACAACGTTACATGACACTTTGTCACCTTGCTTGGCTTTATTTTCACACAGGTAAAATGAGTGTGGTTGCACTGTTAGAACCAACATGAAATAGAATCGTGATGAGATCGCAATCGGGCCAGAAAACAATCATGATATGATATTGTTCCCGCATAGCTCGCCAGTATTAAAAATCAGGAGGCTGAGTGGCTTGTGCTGATTAAAATCATGTTCATTATACATTGCAACCGGAGTTGAGTGGTGGCAGCTGCTGCTGGAGGAGCTCGCTGTCAGATTCAGAGACCATAAATACAGAAAATACACTAAAAGGAGCAGAGTTCAGGCAGTTTTTTTTCAGTCCTTAATGTAAAGCACATATTTAAATACATCTATAACTAGCCAGTGACCCCGCCAGGCCGACTGGGATTTTTAAAGCATTCATAAAGTGTAATTTTCGCTTCATTTTCGTGCTGCTTCTCTCTGCACGTTTGGCTTTCTGTTCCAGCTGAAACAGACTGTATATCCAACAGCCTATTTTAAAGCCAGCAATGCTTTGCCTCCTCTGATCTAACCGTGCTGTAATACTGCAACACCTGCTGCTACTTGCTGCTTCTCATGTAGCTTTTCATTTCATGAGCAAAACTGGCCTGCCAACGGTTTATCATTCATGTCGTCAGGATGGGCTTTTTTTTTTTCTTTTTTTTTTTTGTGCAAACAAATGTGTTTGAGGCCCCAAACTTGCACTTGGAAGCAGAAGTCTTCTGTCCTGCTGTCGACAGCTCAAGAGCCACAGCGTCTCTCTCTTCCCAGAGGGTTCGTTCCCCTGAGAGTGCAGATGCCGGGATTACAGCGACACTTCATCAAATTAAAAAGATTTGCTGCACTCGCTAATATACATAGTGTGAGTCGATGTCTGGGCTTTGTTCTGTCAGTGTTTGTGTCAGTGTGCTGGCTGATGTTACAGGGTTGGTGGCTGCCTGTTTTATTGCTCTCTCGCAGATCTTGTGGGCCATGTCATTGCTGTCTGCTATTTTCTGGTCTTATGCTGCTGCTGCTGCTGCTGCTGCTGCTAGCGATGTGCAATTAATTTGCATTGCTGTTAATTATGACTTAATGTCTTGCAGTGGATTAGCTTATTTGTCTTTTGTTACGCGATGTGCATTATGGTGCTTTGATGCTGTTAATTTAGGTGGTGATGAAATATAAATCCAAATGTATGAGTGAGTATTATGAGTTTTAAGGAGCTGAATTGCTCTTAAGACATATTTCTTGCCAGGTCATTGTTCTTGTTTTGAGAACTCCATCATTATTACCCCCCTAAAAAGTGAATTTATGCAACACTGCTGTGATAAAAACTGATTTCCCTGCAGTCCATTTAAAATGCAATGTTAAACTGCTATTCATTTCTTATGTATAAAGAGTTCTGTCTTTATTAGTTCATTATGATGATGAGCTTTCTTTATTAGATTTTTACTCAGTTGAATGATTTGAGAGAAAAAGACTCCTCTGTGAAGTTGCTCAGTTTAAATCGAGGCGGCATTGTGATTATGCTGCTGAATCACACATCTCTCTCGAACCGAACAACATGGCATCAGCATATAAGGTTGAGAATTTTTTAAAAAAAGTTAAACAAAAGCTATAAAAAACTTTAACAGCATTACAGAGTAAAGTGCAGATGTTTGACACAGAGAGAGAAAGAGATGATGTGATAAAACTGCATTAAAAGCCAACAATCTCCGTCCATTTCTCTGCTTTCCTGCTGTGTTTAAGCTTTAAAACCGTCATCAACAATGAATCTCAGTACTCAGGCTATCTTGAGCTCCACATTTCTGACTAATTCAAACTCATAAATATGAAGGAAGCTTTCCTAAAGTGGCCTTTATAAATAATGATACAGCAGTGACTAAGCCTCCGCATGTCCGGGGAAGCAGACCGGCCTCAGCATGCAAGGTACAACGATGAGTCAGGTATTTACAATTTTTTAAAAAAAACTGCATATAAACAGCAGCTGACATCTAAAGCATCTGCGCTGATGCAAACAAAGTCCCATATTCAGGTGAAACAGGTTTTGGGAAATAAAAAAAAACAAAAAAAACAAAACCCTACAGTTTATTTTTATTTTATTTCTTTATCTTTTTTACAAGACCTCACATAAAAGCGAGCAACTTAAAAGTTTGTTTCTGAGGTAAAAAACCCTAAAACAAGCCTTTGAAAAAAGTTTTCACGGTACGGATTAAAAGAGAGACAGAAATCAATGAAAATCCAGTCTGACACCAAACTGCTGCTGCTTCCCTTTCGTGTGGTTACAATATGTGAGAGCTTTGAAGATTTGTTTCTCACACTGGAATACAGCTCCTTTGATTTATCTGCATTTCAAACTAATTTAGGATCATATATGTGGCTCGAACTAAAAATAAAAACGTCTACGATCTGAGTGTGTGTGGGTGTGTGTGTGGGTGTACACACACACACACACACATAAACGTCACCATCAAGGGTCTCTAAAATGAAAACGTGTCTGCTGATACTAGCAGGTGTTGCTGACAGGCTTTTATCTTGTCTGAGCTGCAAAGTGGCCAATAAAATTCAACAATCCTATTGTTGACGTTCCTCCCATCGTTCGAGGACTCGCCGTTCTTCGCTCTGCTGCGCTTCAGTTTGTGCGTCTGCAATTTTGTATGCAACGCCAGTGATGCATTCACGAATCTGGGGTTTTACCTCTGAAATTTTGATACAGATCTCTTGACTTCGTCTGTGTTTCCTCTCTTTTGTCTGACCTCATGTCGTCTGGGCGAGTTGAGGCCTGTTGTGCTGCAGAGGAATTCAGAGAGGAGTAACGTCGTCTTACGCAACCGCTGGACTTATTTAAGCGTCTGAACTGCTTTTTAAAGCCAACAAAGAGCCTTACTTTACAAATGGATATAACAGGTCAGGTAGCTGGAAGTTGCAAGTGTCGGGGGCTGATTTTCATTTTTTACTTACAATTTACACTGCAAATCAATTGATGTCGGCATAAAAGTGATAAAGACATGAGATCTGTAGGAAGCTTGTTTTTCTTTAAGGAATAGTCCAGAGTCCAATAGTATTATGCCAAATGTCTTAGGAGACTAAGAAAACTAGAAAATATTTACATTTTAGAAGCTGGAGCTTGTACTGTTTTGCTTTTGTTTTAACAAAAATGCTTTTAATGACATTTTTCATTTACAAAATTGATTGATGACTGAATTTCTGATCACTAATCACTCCTATGGCAAATCATATTAGCTCTTAAAGTGTTTGAGGGTTGCTAGCATGACATTTTTTTCCTGAATATATTAAAATAAAAAGTTATACAAGTATCTGTGAAAAAAAAAATTCCATACTTCTTTGTACCCGGTAAAGTTTCTGTGAAAGGTTTATTAAAAAGCATCAAATTTAGCATCAGATCTTGACTCGTGCTCTCATGAAAGTTGAATGTAGAACACAGTGATCGACCGTCTCAACACATTTGTTAGTTTTCATGCAGCGGTTGAGGCTGCACTCCGGCGCTACGGGCCAGATGATGCAGCGCGGCATCATGATCCCTCCTCTGATTCATTACAGACTCAGCCAGTTTGTGTTTTGATGGGCTGACTCTGACCCCGAGCCCCAGTCTGTCTGGATGGCTGTTTTTATACCTGGCTGAGCAGCCACGCCATTGGCATTCAGCCTCACATGAACGCACCTCCAAACAGATCCAAAAAGACACACTCACATGTGCACACGAACACACACACACACACACACACACACACTTACAGAGCTGTCGAGCCGGGCGAGGTTAGGGGTGGAAGGCGGTAAAAGGGCGGTCCAGCTGTCGATCAAGCCGAGGTTTATTTCCAGGTAATTTGTGTAGGATGATGGCTGTTTTTACTCTGAAATTAACATCAAAGTTTGACATTAGCAATATTCATTTTATCGCGCTGGATGTGCTTGTGTCTGTCTGTGGGTTGACATTTGAACAGTTAATAAAACAGAAAAGATTTCATGAGGCAGATGAATGCTCAGGCCAGCTGAGCAAACACCTCCAGAGTTTAATTTAAAGATGTGGAAAGAGAGAAATGATGAAAATGACAATTTTTTTGGCTCCAATTAATGTTGTATATTAGATTTTTATATCAATCCTCTCATTGTTTGTCATTACAACAATGCAAAGAATCACTTACGAGTCCTCTTTTTTGAGCATAATTAAATTAAAGAAAATATATTCTTGCATTTTAGTGAATAACAAACTGCAGACTCTTCTCTCTATTGTATTTTACACTTCATATGATATCCAATTAACAAAAAAAAGCACAAGTTGGAAAGCTCACATTGTTTTCTCGCTACTCAAAACACGGCAGCAGCCTTGCTTGAGGAATCCAGCTGTCTTTAGTCTGACAGTGTTGTTCTCTTACAATTTCATCATCGTTGTCAGTGTCTCCGCAGACAAAATCAAATACGAAATCTTTAACTCACTCAATATATGGAATTGGCATGCTGAGTGCATGAGAAGTTGCAGATGTCTACTACATTGGCTGACTGAATTAAAGGCACGTTTTTTAATTTATATGTTCTCGAGCAGCAGAAGTCCTTCACAAAACGAAACATTTAACTTGTGGGGAGATTTGCGAGGCCAAAGAAGAAGAAGAAGAAAAAAATCCAATTGTATTGATAAAAATCCTATTTATGGTCCGGCATCACGGAAACATCTTTCTCTATTTGTGAGTCAGATGCCCTGGAAAGACTTCTGCCGATTGAATTTTTAGATAGTATTAACAATAAAAGGATGCAAAATTGAAAGAACAATGCAGTCCAGGAAAATAGTCCATCTGGCAAGCTCTCTCACACAGAGTCCCAGGCTCACAGCCACGTAGCAAACCAATTTTGTTACCCCGGCACATAGAAACAAAAATTGATCCGCGTAAATAGACTGGATTGCTGTTTCACTGGAGGGGCCTAACGGATGAACACGGACGAATATATCCACTTATCCATCCAGCCATCCATCCATCCATCTATCCATCCATCTATCCATCTGTCCATTCACCCATTCAGCCAGACATCGGTTTCCCCTGACAGGGATGTTGCTCACTGTGACAGGCTTATTGACAGGCCAGAGAGGAGCTCGGGATTATGGGACTAAAGGACGACACGAGTGCTTGTCAGGCTGATGTGGAGGTAAGGCTTACATGCTGTCAACAGACCGAACACGCCTCTGTGGCATGCGTGGAATTCCTGCAGCTGCACCTTGAGAGGAAGACAGGGAGAAGCTTTCAGATGGAAAACCAGTGGAACCAGTGGAACCTTTGGATATGCATGGCTGCTGCTGCTGCCTGCTGCTGCTGCCTGCTGCCTGCTTTTTATTTATCCGTCTCGCTCGCTCAGGACAAGGGTAGACGTATGAGCGTTGATTTAATTGCGTCGCTGACCTTTAGAAGAGAAAGAGAAAAAGTGATTAAATTAATTCATTTCATGGTCTAGCTGGTGAGACGCTGAGGAGAAATAAAAAAAAAATCATCCTTCGTAAACGTAAAGTATCTGTTGTGTATTCATCCCAAGACGCACGGTGACGCCTCACAGCTGGAACATCACGGCTTTGACTCCCGGGAATGGCAGGGTGTGTTTGTACGGAGTTTCCGTGGTGCTCATGTATATTAGATCAAATCTCCTGTCAGTGCCCTTGACTAAAGCACCGTCTCAGAGCTGGAGTTGCCCCCCCCCAGGCCCTGCTGCTAATGAATGGATCAAATACAGAGGAGAAATTTCCCTGTGTTGTACTGAATATGACCCTCTGTAGCAATAAAGAGCTCCTCCTCCTCCTCTTCTTCTTCTTCATCCTCTTCTTCTTCATTGAAGATCTGCTTTAATAGCAACAGAAGTGGCTTGTTCTCTATCAAAGTAATACTTCACAGTGGGGGAAAGTCTCCTCTTTGAATATTTACAGTGTAAATTGAAGGAGTGGATTTAAACTCGTACAGTACTTGCAGACCATTTCAGTTTGAAACCTTCGAATTATAAATGGGACCAGTTTTTCTTTTTTTTTCTTTTTTTTTTTCTTTTCCAGTTCTAGGATTTTAAGGAGGATTAGGGAAGGGATAAGGTGCTGAGGAAGAGCCTCAATTAAATGAGTTCTCCAAGTCCAGCTCAAGTTGAATTTCACTATATTTTTCTTTTTCTTATTATTTCCAGCAAAAGGTTGTAAAACCAGTCAGGGGTTTTTCTTTTTTTTTTTCAGATCACTCCTTTATTTGCTCTGTAAGACTTAATGTTTTACTTTAAAAATTCCAGGCGTTGTCCGTTAGCTTCCTCCCATCATCTCTCTGTGACATAATCTTTTTAACTGATCCGTGTCTTGTAAAAGCTTAGTTGCAACATCTGCCAGCAGCTGTTTGACCCCTAAGCTTTATGCTAACACTGCAGTTCTGATTTGTATCATATAAAATATGAATTTGTCTATAATTTAAATGCATTTAGCATCACATGGGGCATTTAAAAAATTACAGGCTTTGGCAAACATACCGTTATATATATATATAGAGTGGAACATTTTAAGCATCCTGTTGACCGGGCCATGGTTGAGCGATCACACTACTTTTCATCTCCGCTCCAGGACATGAAGTCCAACCTGACACCACGTATGACTTACAACGCAGAGGACAGAGTTAGCCCCGGGTTATTTGTCAATTCCAATGTTCATATGTGAGAGGACACGTCTGCACATTCGTATGTATGTGGCGGCCGACATAAACGTCAGCCCATGTCTTCGCCTTCAGTGCTTTTCACAGGATTTATGTGTGATCTCCTCATGTCAGTAATTGGTGCAGTTCTTTAGAAAAGACCTATTTCAATGGGAAAGACGGTGCGGATGAAAAGATTGGACTTTTTTTTTCTTTTTTGCACCGTTTTTTTCTTGATTGTTAAATTCTTCAGCCTGTCTGAATCACAGGTGTGAGCCACAGAGGGAATCGAGCCGCCGCTACAAGGCCCTGCCTGCTTTTGTGCAGCGAATGGGTTGAATCATGCTGCTTAGTAAAGCCAGTGATTAAGGCATTGGTATTCAGATCCACCCAGCCACACCAACGATGCTCCACCGGCTCCACATATGAACTACACCCTCCTGCAACAGGTTCAAATCCCTCCCTCATCATCCTCCTCTCAAAAAAATAAACATTTTAAAGGCGTTCAAATGATAAATTACCCCAAAAACAACAAGGTTTAGTGTATTTAGAGAGCCATTCAGCAGGTTGTGCAGATTCTACAGTCATAATACGGTGGTGGATTTCACACCGTGAGGTTTGCAGTTTATGTCTGAAAAAGCAATTGTAGCTGCGATAGAGCTGGATTTCATTTTCCAGCAGCAGCCAATGCCCTCTTATCACTCCTTTCACTTTGACGCCCATTATAATGGCTTTACACAGACACGGGAAGAATCCCAGCAGCCTATTACCCCTACCTGCATTCAGTTTACATCAGCTCTGTCTGAAACGCTAACCTCACGCTGCCCCGTGCTACCATACACAACTTCTTTTCAGGAGGAAATCTGAAAAGTAGGGTATTGTGTCCAAACAAACATAAATAATCCATACTTACACCACGCTCTGATAGCTTGGATCAGACATATATATTTTGCAGACAGCATTTCTTTGAATCAAAAAGTCCAATATTTCAGTTTGTCCAAAACTGACACCTTTGAGAGATGAAAGAATGTGAAAATAAGCATGTGACTGAGCTCAAAACATGTGAAAGGGTTCATCATGGAGAGAGCTGCATTGCTCAGTGCTTTTGCATTTTTTAAGGTTAACAGAAACCACAAATTTCTGTTGTCAAAACCTGCTCTTCGAGTCCACATGATTCTCAATACAGATAATACCAAATGCTGCAGGACGAATATGACAGGAAGTGAATGAAGAAAACCTGTGATGAACGTCATCCTTTTCTTAACGAGAAGCTATCTAAGTTGTGAACTTCATTCATTATGACCACAAATGCAGAATGCTGGTAAAATGTAATACAATATCTGCACAAGTCAAAATGTCAGCCAACTTGTAGAGTAACGTCCGTTAATAATGATCTGAAGTTAGCAGACATTATCGGCCATCAGCTGCTGATCAAATCAGACCAAGTGAGGTTAATAACAAAAGAAAAAAAAACTCTAGGTGTTTTACATTGAACAACTATGTGTTGAATTGTTTTATTGAGAATAAATTCAACATTTCTTCTGTAAGAGGAAAACTGTTTTATTTCTTTTCTCAAAAGTCACAGTTTTAATATAAAGGAGTCTGGAAGAATTTCTGACCACTCGTGGTGCTAAAGAGCAGTTTTTTAATAATAAGTCTTTGGGGTTTTTGCCTTGCAACAGGGACACACTTGCAAATAGTAATGAGATATTCATTCCTCCCAATGATTACACATTAATCTCTTCTGATCTGAAAATATGCAATAATGTGCAAAACAAAAAACACAGTGGAGAAGAAGAATGCTAGCGAGTGAAAATGAATGAATACAGGTTTTAAAATGTTTCAGAAATGGCATTTCAGATGTTTTCTTGGGAAGGAAATGTACTCAACCTGATTTTTTTTACCTCAAAGTGAAGCACAGTATATGTTAAATAAATCACTACTGAGCAGCATTATAGACTTCATAGACTTTATGTAGCCTGATTTATAGAGTGAAGCTGTATTAAGGTGGACTGTGGCTTCAGTAAAACGTCCTTCATTCCTGATTCTTCTGGATGGATGATTACATTAAACATGGGCTCAGGAATGATTGCATTCGGTTTTTATTAACGTTTCCAGTCGTGTCTTAAGCTTTATGGAATCAAGGTTGTAATGAATCGCTCGTGTTATTCAGATCTGTCAGGTGTTTCATCCTCCACGTCAACAGATATCAAAACATCCATCAGTATCCAAAAGATGCTCTTGTTTTCACGATTTAATACAACATGCAGGATGATGATGAAGTCTTTCAAAAAGCTGCTGTCAGGTCGAGGAGGTTTTTTTTCTTCTGTAACGTCCTTGTCAACTGCTCTCACATCAAACCTTCTTATCTTAGAAACACATTGTTTTAGACCCTTGGCATTTGCATCAGCAACACATTTAAGAACAAAGCACGAGCGCAGCAAAAGAAACAAGGTGAATGGGTAAAATTAGCCATCTTGGATAATAAGGCCAGACTCAAGGTACAAGTTTCCATGGTAACAGTATTGAAGCGTGCTTTGTGAAACCAAAAAGTCACCCGGTCTTGCTGAGATAAATCAGACCTCATGCAGGTTTTTTTTTAACTCGGCGCTCTGTGTTTGCGTCAGATCCTCATGATGAGTCGTAGTCGTCGAGGCGGCTGACCCCTGGCTGCCTGCTGCCGCCGCCGCCGCCATCACCACCGCTGCTGCCGCCGCCGTCCTCACACACTGTCTCACATGCAGGAGCTCCTCCCTTTCATCCGGGTGTTTATGCCCGAGCATTTTTTCTATTATTGGGCTCTCCTGCATTCATCTGTCAGCGGATGCTCCGTGATGTGAGGTGGCAGGCTGCAGAGCCACTGAAGCATTTCTGCTCCAAGTGCCCTCTCTCTCCCCATTTCCTCTCCTCTTCTCTTCTGCTATCATCCTTTTTTTTTTTTTTTTTTTATTCGGATGTGTTCTTCTCTTTTGTCCATCTGGCCCTTTCAACAGACAAGTGCATGTGGACACGTACTGTAAACACACCCTTTGTGCTCTCGGTCGTACACACACACATAATTTCACATACAAACACACTCTTGCATCGCCGTGGGGAGGTTATGTTTCTTTGTCCAGCCACTTGCCCCGGAGTCAAGAAGGAGATCACTTAAGCACAGCCTGAAAAGAGTAAACAGCTTTTTTTTTTTTTTACTCCTAGCTCTTAATGCATGCTTACATTGTGTTCACATAGATGTAAGCAAGAGCTCTGTGTGTGTGTGCATGCGTGTTTGTCTGCGTGTAGGAGGGTGAATGAACATGCCCACATGTGTCTCGGTAGCTGACAGTAAGAGAGGCTTTGGATAAATAGTCCATTGTCTGCAGCAGAGCTGGATGAGAGCACACTAAGCCAAGGTGGATAACTGGATGTGGCTGCCTCACTGTTGATTTAGAGGACGGCTACGAGCCTCCTCTGGCTGCTGTCTGCTCCTCTCCCAGCCGGTATTTCCAGATCCAAGGCGTGTCATTTACAGGCAGCCATGTGTGTTCTTGTATTTGCCTTCTTAGGAGCAGTGGTGAACGACCTGTTCAGATTCTGCACAAGTGGCCGAGTAAAAGGGAGTAAAACCGAATGAAAACTGCTCAGAGACGAGTCTTTCATTCAATATATCGCTTTTGTGTTTGAAGGCCCTCGTATGAAAATCTCTATTGATAAATAAATTACTCTAAAAGCAAACAGCTCCTTTCAAAGTGATCTATCACAATAATACACATGCCATTGGATTATTATGACTGATGATTATTATTCTTAATCAAATTTCAGAATCAATTAAAACATTAGCAATCCGCGGATCGCTAATTCCAGAAAGTGACGTCTGTAAAAGTCTGACTATGTTTTGTCTGACCAAGGCTGGTGAATACCAATTCAGATATTACACTCCTTTTTCCTGTTTATTCAACCAATCAGAGTGGGCGGAACTTTGAGGGAGTGTGCAAAGACGTTAATGGGCGTTGCACTCTGGCACTAATCGCTGCAATGTCTGATTTTGACCCTAAATTTTTCCGTTTACTGTCATGAAAGATGAAGAAAACCTGGAAATATTTTTAATTTAAGATGCTAGAACCAGGAAATCATCATTTTTGCTTTAAAAGTTTTTTAAATATTAATGGGTACTCAAAATTGTTTTCCCTCAATAGCCTAATTTAGATAGATAGATGTACTTATGTATTTATTTATTAATTTATTAATCAGATTATTATTTTAGCTTATTACAGATGTATTTATATTTAAGTAGCATTTTAATGTTTCTGCCTGTTGAGATGAAGCTATTTTTTAACTTTTTAATATACTTTTGAGTACTTTAATTTACAAATCCCAACTTTAAGTGTTTTCTCTTAAAATTTAAATTTGATTTAGGCATAACATGCAAAATCATTATTGCTATAAATATACCAAAAAGTACATGAAGTAAATAACAAGTGTCGTCATGTTTTACTTATTAAGCTTTCAGAGCTGCTTCAGGTTTAAGTGATTCAACAGAGTGAGGACAGATTTTCTGTTTTTCAGAGTTTAAATTCAGGTTTTAAGGTCTGAGTTAGAATCAGGTGGTGATCAGTGAACGTAGCGAACGAATGCATTCAGTTATATGATGCTGCGTGTATAGATGCACATTCAGAGACGTGTGTGTGAGATCTTTCATCCAGGAGCTTTTCATGTTCCCTCGATGGATGAGAGAGATGGATGTGACTCCATCACACACGTTCAGGTCAACAGTCAGAAGTGTCAGTGTGCATCTCTGAGCTTCTGCATCACATAATCAAACACAGCTCAGTGGTTGAGAACCTGAGTGACGTGCATTTGAAACTGTAGGTAGTGTTTCATTTATAGAGCACTTTGATGCTGCAGTTTTTCCATATAAAGGGAACAAATGCAAACAATCTCAGGATGTGGATGCAAACCTTTTATAGGTCATAAAGACATTTTGACTGGGTCACGACAGAAAACGATATGTGCACGACGTTCACTGGAGTTCACATTTATAAACAGGTGTGATATGAATGATTTGGGTTCAAAAGCAGCTTTGTGAATCTGGATTCAGCATCAAATCAGAGTATTTGAATCCTTTTAAATCTTATATCAAGTCTCCTCGGATTAAACTCTTAAAAAGTTACAAATATCTTTAATTTTTAATTTTTAAAAACTCAATTTGACACACAGAGAGCTGCAAAAAGATCAGAGAGCAGACAAAAGGTTTATTGAGTGATTTTTTTAGAGCTTAATGAGTCTGAACTTGTAACTGAATCCAAAATTAAGCCAGCTGTTTGAACCCAACTCTGATGAAAGGACAAATACTAGCAGTGACTGGCCAGATGTTGAAATTTGTGCCTTTGCAAAAACTCCACTTTTGAAAGGCAGCTAGAAGTCAAAGACTATTTGATGCAGCTTTTAAATTTAAGTTATGGTTCTTTAAAATTTAACAATATCACTCTCGGTGGGTTTTTACAGCCTCCTCTTTGTTTTCCAAATAAAACCTGCTGTGAAACATTGAAAATCTATGACCTAATTCCGATGCATACATCACAAAACGCGATCTCAAACGGCAGCCTCAGCAGAGTTTTTTTCCACAGTGAGGATATTTCTCACAAAGTTTGTTCGTTATCAGATATATCCTTCAGTGATGAAAAATCTCATTTCCATCTGCTCTGTCAGGCTGCGAAGATCCTGCTGTGGATTTCAAGTCACGTACAATCAGCATGCTTTGAGCCACCGGCTCACATTCACTCTTTGAAGTAGTCTGCTTTTCCCTTCCCTGGTCCCTTCTCCCATGCCAGTACTTTACCTCCCTCAAAGCTGTGTTCCCATCAGTCCCTGCTTATAACTGGGGCATGGCTGCAATTGTTGTACAACGTTTAATACCTAGTAGTGCTGAGTTTTGTGATAAATACACATATCAGGATTTTCTTGAATCTCACCGTCATGTCTGTGTGAGCACGCAGGCCAAAAAACAAGAGGAAAAACACTCGGGCCGATACACACTGTTCACTGCTCTTTCTGCACAGAGAGATGTGAATGTCAGTTTGCATACAGCGCCGGGCTGAGCTTCACAGACTCTCCATGTCGTGAGAGATGGATCGGGATTTTTTTGTTTGGCTCTTGAGAGGGTCTTCTCCTGTTGAGTGCCTAAACGCAGAATTGATCTGTTTACTTCGCCCTCCAACACAAAACCAGTTCAATTGGATCTCGAGCTGATGGAGGATCTCGAGTCAATTGCAACAAAATGAAAATCACTAGCCAGTTACGTGTCACTCTCTATGGGTGATTGGATGACCTCAGCTAGCACCGTGTATGCTAAATCATTTCCCTCGTGCATCATGCATGCAGGAATTCCCGCAAAAACATTTATCAAGCAAAAACGTCAAAAATGTCCTTAAATGAGCCTTTTGGTTTTGGGCTGCTGGGGGGAAAAATGTGATGGGAATATTTTGTTATTTTCTGGCATTTTCCAAATGAAATGATTATTTATATAAAGATCTATTATATGATTAATGGGGATCCATTTGTATCCATTTGTCTAAAATATAATATAATATAATGTAATATAATATAATATAATATAATATAATATAATATAATATAATATAATATAATATAATAT
>JAQMCX010000028.1:5886043-5898414 GCA_029814765.1 Acanthurus leucopareius | reverse complement strand
ACTTTTTTTTTTTTTTTTTTTTCTTTGTGTGGGTTTTTCTTTCTAAAAAAATAAAAAAACCCCCCCCCCCCCCCCCCCCCCCCCACACACACACACACACACACACACACTCTGTCCACAGCTTGTTCGCTTTATGATTGATTCTCCACGTGATGCTGCCGACATCTCGAGCGGGTTACTTGCCGATTGAAGAGCCTCAACTTTTTAGCTGCGAAAAAACTTGTAAAAGCTCTTCACCCAGAATAACGCGAAGAAGAGCCGAGGATATTGATCATCGGTTTGTAACTCAGTCTGACACAGTTATTAAAGGAGTGATGGAGCTGCCGGGGAATTGAGGAGTCAGTCGCAGATATTCTGCTTCGGTCCTCCTCTCTTTCTTCTAATCATGTCTCCTTTCCACACATCCTGACTCTCTTTTCTTCTTCTTCTTTTCTCCCTCATCCATCACATCTATTTCTGTTTATAATAATCTTTTTTTATTTCAGCTCAGTTACTCAAGAGAAGAGCTTTGCGTTGTTTCTCAATAATAATAAAAAAAAAAAAGCACTTGAACACCTCAGATAGAAGCTGGTAAGTGTGAAGGAGCCACTCAGACCTGTCTTTGTCACAGAGGCAGGGATGAGTGACTTTAAAAACTTTTTCAATTACAGAATTGATCGGCGCTGCCTATCTGACTCAAAATGCCCAATGATTCGTTAATTGCCTCGAAACTGATGTTGGCTTTGTTTGCCCAATCTTTATGTATGAGGCACCGCTGAGGACAAAAGTCAAGCCAAATTATGCGAGCGAGAGATATAAAGTGGAAGCTGCAATTTGCAGGGAGTGAAATGTGTATTGAAAAAGCTTCTGCAAACAAATGAGAGCATCTGTTTTTTTGTTTTTTTTTGTACAGCATTTGTCCAATAGTTGTGACAGAAGTGACTGACCTCACACACACCGGGGTCTCATAAGGAGCGTTAAGGAGCAAGATATCGGTGCAATACAGGCACTTTTTGTCCCCTAATCCTGAGTCTAATACACATGGTGTTTTATACACAGATATGACCCCATTCGTCCTTTTTTTAGCTTAAATTTCAGTGTGTTTGGCTGATTGTAATCACTTTTTTTTAAAACTAGCAGGACAACATTGGGTTGTAATTTAAAATCCAGCAGAACATTTGGATGTTTGCATATTAAACATTATTCCGCAATACCTAGGCAACTATGTAAAACGTTAATCTATAGGAGGAAGTGGATAATCATCAATAATTATGGTTCCCCATTGGCTCTGTTCAAATTCAGAGGTGCCAACGCTCCTTAATTACATCCTCAGGAGCACATTGACTATGCACGGTCTCGGCCATATTACCAGGTGTTCGATTGTCTTCTTTCTCTCTGTGATGCTGCAGCCTCACTGATTTTAGTCGTGTCTGAGGAAAAAAAAAACAAAAAAAAAATGCCATTGCGACTGTTGAATCATTCATGTCTTTAAGCTGACTCTTAATGTGGGATTTGTCATAGTCCAGAGAGCGCTGACATGTTTCTGAAAATTGACCTTAAATCAAACTTGTTAGGCAGCCGTCAGGGTTGGAAATTGCTAATTATTGACGCAGAGCTTTTGCTAATTCTTGTTATTGGTTCGGTTCTCTAACAGTTAGCTTATTGATCGGTTTTTATCGAGCTGGTTGTGAAAGCAACAGCAGGTCTGTCATCATCTAGAATGGATAAAATGTAGGAATATATGTACAGAGCTTTGTTTTAATTTAGGTTTTCTTAGTCAAGACACAAATCTGCTGAGCTTGTTTGTTGGGTACCAACATATGTAAGATATTTACCTTTGGACACAGGTGGGCTGCAGGTAGAGAAGCAAAGTATCAGACGACAATCCTGGAACTGAAACTCATGTAGCACAGGAAGATGTTTCTGCAGATTTCTGGTGTTTCATCTGTCACTTAGACTTTTGTTGTAAAGACATTAATCCTAGTTTTGCTGACGTCTTTTACCAGCTCAAAGTGTTTCATCTTCTCCATGATGACGTCTTGTTTTTGCAAGTTTCCACCAGCGTAGATGCTTAAGATTGACGTCATTGTTTTTCTGTCATGACTATTGGAAAAACATGTGCACATCGATTGAAGGTATCAATAAGCTGGGATGCATGTAGTTCCAATATATTAGACATTGTGAAACTGGCTCTTCATTCACACCCCTGGCTATGCTTTGGCATTTTAATCAATAACTGCATTTGAAAAAAGTTCTGTTGTTGCTCATTTGTCAAGCCAGAGTTGGTAAACTGAGGGTTTTTGTAAAGGATGACTGTTCCACTTCAAATGTGAGTGTTTCAAAGGATTAAAAAAGGGATTTTTTTTCGACATTTGGCTCTTTTTTTCCTGCAGACTGAGCACCTCCACCCCTCACCTGTGGACCAAATGGGAACTGTCACTGTTAATTCCTCTGGACTCGACTCCAGAGTGGAGTCTCTTTGTGCGACTTCTCATTACATTAACGGAAATAAGACCGAGCTCTCTGTCTCGTAACCTTGACCACGCTGACCAATCACATCCTAAACAAATGCTTTTTTTTTTTTTCCTAGGCATGTTTGTTTTGTTTTTTTTACCATGGAGGCTGACACGCTCAAGTAACAATATTAGAGCTATGGTGATTGTCTCTCTTTGGAGCAGACAGCAGACTAATTGGTCCCATATCCTCTTGAGTAGATGTTCCAGGAGCCGGGCATAATCTCATTAGGCAGAGGCGATCAGTGACCGCTGGGCTGTGTGGGGAGGAAGAGGAAGTCCCCTCATCTGTGTCGAGCTGGCCAGAGGCAGAAATCCTCCTATGGATACTGCTGGACATATCGAAACTGTGTCAGCTCAGAGTGACAGCTCCTATGTGTGTGTGAATGTGTGTGTGTGTGTGTTATTATGAATATAAGAACCAAAAAATGGATGTTGTTATTCTTTCTTGGCAAAAAAGTGTCTCTTTTTCTTTTTTTTTCTGCACAGCACAGGTGCAGCTGAGGTCTGCTGTTGCAACAATAAATATCTTTGCCATCAGCTAAAACTATTTCCCTCCTCAGTGAAACTGCAGGTGTCAGAAAGCTTCACAATGTGACTGAGTTATTTGTGAACAGGCCGTCTGAACGTTAGCCGTCACAGCTTAGCACAAAATATCCGTTACATTAATCGTAATTGGGAAAAAAAAAAAAAAAACTGCTGAAAGGTACATTTTTTTTTTGGCAACGCTTTACCTGAAACTTTTCATTAGAATTTAGATGTGATAATCTGTTTTGGTTTGCAAGTTTAATTAAGGCCAAAAGTTTTTGTCGGGGAGACGTGAAAGGAAAAAAAAAATGAACTTGCAGTGAAGTGAAACGGAATTATTTTTAAACTTGCTGCAAACCTGAGCACAATGCTAATGCAGATGCAGAGAGATCACAGTCTCAGGATGCAGAACATCAGCTGAAGTTGATGCCATTCATTTCTAATGCATGTTCAAGTCCTGCTAAACATTCATTATGTCTATACACTTATACACATATAACTGGATGCCTGTGGTGTTTCTTTCGAGTTCAGTACATAAAGAAGAAATCGACTTGAGGGGCAAATATCTTCAACATTAAGACGTCGCTAAGAAAAGACCACACTGACCCAACTAACTCGAGACAGTTCTTCGATTTACGGTGTAAAGACACAGGAAAGCTGATTCACTGAACCCAGAATCTGCTTTGCACGAGTCTTTTTCCCTAACTTGACTCCTTTATTTCCCCTAAAATGCAAGAGTGTATTCACTGTTTGTTCTACCCCCATAAACACGCTCTTGGTTTTCCCATCAATTATTAATAAATGTGTTTTGCAAAGAGCGTACTCTTCAATTTTCAGCCTCCAGTCCTGTCGCCACCAATCACTTAGAGAAATAGTGTGATCTCCCCCATTCTTATTTCTAACGAAGCTCCTCTGCATCTCCTGCCCTTACATCTGAACTTATTGCAATGTCAGGCAGCAAACCATCATCATCACTAATCATTCTCCCCGGCCAGCAGGTCTGAGGAAGTACTCAGCCGGAGCTATTAAGGTACTTGTCAACAGCACTTTGCAGAGTGTGCTGCCTTTGGCTTTCAATGTAATCAACTGTGATAAGAGCCTACTGACACCAGGCAGGATATCGCCTCCTCACCTCCAGCTCATCATACCAGGGCATTAAATGTCTGTTTATCATCACCTACTCGCATGATTAAGCATGAATTTAGCTTTCATACCCATCTTTTTTTAATTGATTGGGCTCTTATAGGAAGAGGTGCTAATAAGCTGGTACATGTGGAAAGCTCCAGATCTCCTTTCGACTTCATTATAGCGAGCGAAGTGAGAGAGCCGCTGAGATTTCCTGTGTACTTCATTAGACCTCTATCCTTCTGACAACAAAGACGGACAGGTAGCTCTGCTCTATTTCAGCAGAGATGAAAAGGCAACCGGCATCAGATTACAAACAGGATTTCCTGCAGTCCTTTTTCGCTTGGCCTTCCCTCGGAGCTCCTGCCAGAGCCACGGCACTTTAATGCCTCTTATCAATCTCATAGCAAACGATAGTCGAGTTCACAGTGAGGTTTCTTCTGCTGTTACCTCTTTTTGCCTCCCTCTGCCTGTCTATCTGTCTGCCTGTCTGTCTGTCTGTCTGCCTGTCTGTCTCCTTGACTTTCTCTTCAACTTTCCAAAATCATAGCATCATAATTTATTAAATCAGCCATCCTGAGGGTTCTTATAAAGTCTTGAAAGTTTGGAAAATGCTTAATCTTGACTTGTGTATTAAATGTTAGGGATTTTGAATGTACTCCTTGAAAAAATTTAATTTTTTTAACATAATTTTGTGTTTCATCTACAACACAGTTCCCCAGACTTTGCAAAGAGAATGCATAACAATACTATGATATGCTATGATATGAGACTTTATTTCCATAATTAAAAACTGAAAAAGAGATTACATACCACTCAGCGTCTAAGAGATGGCAAACTTAAACGCCTACAATGTTTTTACGAGATTCCAGAGCTCATATAATAATACAAAGTGGTATTGCTTCCTCCTCCAAATGTGGTAAAGTTCTTGATCCAGCTTGTGTTTTTATTTGTCTGGAGTTGAATAAAAGAAAGATAGAACTAACTTTAACACCTTTTTCTACTGTTTTAAGAGCAGCTGTGTGCAGGTTCATCGCAATGAGGTGATATATCCATTTGTGGATGTGTAAGATTAATAACTGTAAAGTGACGATGGTAAAAGAAAGTAACTTTTATTAAAGTAACATGACTGTTCTTCTTCAGCATGTAATCTTACACAGATTAGTTGTTCTATTATTGTTATTTTCTCGGGCTAAAGCTAAACTTATCATCATTTCCCAGTTATGTGGAGTCTTCATATTTATTAGCCAACAGCAAGATGTGGCTCAGTAACAACGCCAGCATTGAATGTAACATTATAAGCTGTTTTGCTGCTGCTGCTGCTGCTGCTGCTGTTTGGCAATACAGAAATATCTGCTGCCGTACCGAAAGACTACAGAGCAGCTTCTTTCCTCAGGCTGCGAGACGCCTGGATTCATCCTCAGCATCCCGCCATGAAGAAATATTTTTGATTTTCGGAATCGGACCAGGTGGCAGTCATGGCAGGCATTAAGAAAAAACCGGCATAGAAAAAGCCAATCTTCTCTTATACTGATGGTTTCCTCGGCTTATGTAGGTCATATAGAGGCATCGGTTTCAACCGGAGACAGTTTCATAACCAGTCAGAAGTTGGTCATTTTACTTTAATGACTAATACGCCCATTCCCTATAAAAATTACGATATCATATTATTTGCACTGCAGATGAGCGTTGATTAAGAGACCCAGCAGGCTCGTTCTTTACCATTACTTAAATCCTCATCTGAATGAACATCTCAGTCACAGCCTTGCTTAATGTGCCGGCTCTTTGTGTTTCACATTATCCGCACATTAATCAAAACGTCACTTTTATTAAACGTCTGCATTAGCTGCACTTCTTTTTCTTTTTCTGTTCTTTTCTTTTTTTTTTTTTTCCTACCATAGGAGGCTACCATCATACACTGGGATGTGCCGCTTCCTTCCAGTCTGAGGAAGTGTGTTGTTGCCATGGTAACCGCAGCCTTATCACACTTACTTGAGCATCATTTAAAGCTGCCAGGGTGTTTTTTTTTTGTTTGTTTGGTTTTTTTGGGGTAAAAATGCAGAGTTTTTAAAAAAAGTAGTGCAAGTGCAAGTCAGAGGAAACTTTGAAGCATCCTCATACATGTCTTAGCCGTTAATTACTCTTTTGCATAATTTTGTGTGTGTGTGTGTGTGTGTTCATCACTTGCTAATTGTGAGACGGCAGACAAAACTGTTAGAGGCATAAGTGAGAATTAATTAAATGGTGTAAGCATGTACGCAGTCGTGAGTGTTTAATATGTTAATGTCGTCTGTGAATATGACATAATTCAAATATTATATAATATCAATGTATGATATATGAGGGAAATATGAAAGTTTAAAAGAAAAAAATGCACAAACTTTAATTCTCTTTATAGATGATGTAAATGTTCTCGTTTGAATATCTGTAAATCTCAAAAAATCGGATATAGATATCATACTGTGCTGAATAGATTATGTAATTGTAATAAAAAAAAGTAAAAGTGTCAGTCATGTTGCCTTGAAAACATTCGCCATCAAACAAATATTGACTGGTAAAAAAAATGATGACTAATGTCTTTAAATTGATGCATTATATCAAGTCAAATGATACAAAATTAAGGAAAATGATACAGATGTCTCGATCCATCATGGTGGTCGTGTTAGCTGGGGGTGCGACTGAATGATGAGGGATATATTGATTTAAAATTATAGAATTGCTCGCCAGCATTAGTGCGAATTTCTCTCTGAGCAAATGTCTCTATATTGGAAAAATTACACTAAAATGATTATCAGAGTGCTCTTGGCCTAGATAATCCATGTGGAGCATATCAATCTTTCAAATCAACTTATTAGAGACGCCTTCGTAGCTTTTCATGTATCAAGGATGACTATTTGCCACAGCGGCTGGGTTCAATTCCAGCCCGGGGCCCTTTTACTGCATGTCATCCCTTCTCTATCTCTCTATTCCTGCCTTTCCTCTCTCTCTCTCTCTCTCTCTCTCTCTCTTTTTCCAACTGTCACTAACAAATGCAGGAAAAATTAATAAAACCAACATCTTGTTTGCAGGGATAATGGGGTTTTTTTGAAGCAGTCCTTCACAGGGTCTGCTCAGGAATTCACCGTTTTCCAAATGATAAGATTGTTTGAAGTGAAATTATGGATAATTCTTCATGTGAAGTTATTCATCCAGTGAGATAATTCCTCAGAGAGCCCTTCTTCCTCGCCGACAAGAGAGGCCGATGGTCATTATTTTTTCTGCTCTTGCTTGAATTAATAATCTCAATTATTTTGAACAAGAGCTGGTCTTTTACAGTTTAGTGATTCAATTTCCAAGCAGAAGAAAACAGTTCAATTTTTTCTGCTGCGCACACACACACACACACACACACAAACACACACACATTGGCTACTTCTGCAGAAGACGCACGAATGCACAAGACGACACACAAGGGGGGAAAGGAAAGCTTAACTACACCTGGTAAATCAATAAATGGCAGGGGTTATGGATTTGGAGTTAATATGAACAGTTGACAGATGGAATGAACTTTACCTGAGCGGCACTGAGTCAAATCCACAGCACAACCACTTCGAGGATTGATTGCCAATTTAGGTTGCAGGTTACTTGAAAGCTCCTGCTGCAAAAAAGTTATTAGGTGGTTTGTGAGGATGCTTGCGTGCACCGACAGGGGCGTTTTTGTTGGAGTCGGCCGTGCAGCCGGCGGGTTTGCAGAAGCTTCGGTCTTAGCAGATTTGTTCAAGGTGAACTCTATAGGGTGAAAATCAATAGAGGCCTCAAGACATGATATTATAAGGTGCCATCGAAAAATACAACTCTGGTTACCAATGATGATCCTCCATGAGAAGTTTGGGTCTTTCGGGGCCTGTTGACAGAAATCCTTGCAGACTCTGACACAGTGCTGTTTCTTTGCAGGTGCAAGTGCACGTGTGCCACAAAAAGGCTTGAAATAAAAGGTGCTAATGAAGATCAAGTGATGAAACCTGAAATACTTATTCACAAAAGTCATCGCTTCTACATACATATTGTTATGCAACGCTCCATTCGTGCACAACAGGAACAGTCTCAGAACATTTTTGATTGCACTGAAATGATACGTAAAATATCTAAAGGTCGGGGTTACAGTTTGCAGTTTGCTACGTCGTTAACATAAGTTGCAATATACTGCAAGTTTTTCACATTTTTAACTGCAAATTATGTCCATAAATACAAACTTTGTCAACATTCATTTTATCCTGGAAGAAGTTTTCACTCTGTTCATCTCATTTCAGTCAGTCAGTCAGTCAGTCAGTCAGTAAATCACAGCGTTGCAGGCTGTTTCAGGCTGAGTCACCCACTCTGCTGTATTTTGATTGTACATTTTTAAGCACAGGCTAAAATTAAAAATTAAAATAATAGGACCGAGAAGAATAAATTAGTCTTTGGCCAAACCACATTTACCACAGTGTGTTTTAGTGTGAATTGTTGTTGTTGGTGGTGTATGAGTGTGTGAGTGTTTGTGTGTTTGTGTGTGTGTGTGTGTCACTGGGGGCAGAGATTTTGTTTTGCAGAAAGTCTGGATGCTGTTTTTTTTTTTTTTTTTTCCCCTGACTAATTGTTGCAAGGCTGCATTCTTGGGGCTTCTAACTCATTTGTTTATGCCGGTGTTGTTTGTGTGATGATCCACATCGTCTCACATCTGTTGTTCAAAAACCACTGACACTGATTTAACTAACGTTTGAATATCGACACCTGCAGACTCGTGGGCTCGCTTTGTTTCGTAGGTGATGATGATGAAAGCAAATGTTGAGCTGGTGTTTTCCAGCTCAGAGTATCAGCTCACGATAAGAGATGAGTTGAATTATTTGATCACTGCAGGAGGTCTGTGCGTTAAAGATCCCTCTGTCCGACCGTCAGCTGAGCCACACAGGAGATAAAAAGGGTTAGTGATCAGGACTCTGATTATCACCTGGAAAACCAGAAACCTCTGAGTGGTTTTCTTGACTCCTGTTGGCCATTTCTGGTCCGGTGATGCCGAGGTGCTATGGAAAGGTGAGAGAGGTATGTTCACACACTCGACTCTTAACTCTGCTTTATTTATAAAGCACCTTTCATACAGAGATGCAGGCAGCAGAGTGCTTCACAGAGCGAGATTCAAACAGCACAGACACAAAGGTAAAAACACAACTAGACAACGAAAAGATGGAATTTCCTTTGATAAAAAACAATAAACAGTGAAAAGTTAGTGAAAGTCAATAAAAATCAAATGAACAAAATGGATTTAAAAAAGTGTTAAAACCAGCGATCAAGACACCAGATGAAACGGCTCCTCAAATGAAAGTCAAGCAAAAGCGACGGGACATCTGGATTCAGTCTTTGCAGCAAAACATCAGTCAGTTTATATAAAAAAAACAAATTTCTTCGCCTGAATCTGTGACTCTTTCATAAGTGAGGCTAAAAATAGTCACCAATACTGAATATATGCAAATAATAAACTTGCCTGTTCTGAAAAAAAGGTCAGAAATAAATCTTTTTGGTGGAAATTGAATAAATTTAAAAGCTTGTTGCCTCTTCCCTAAAATTAAGTTTTCTTCCTCAATAATGGATGACTTCTGTCATATCACTGTGGATCCATTAGAGGTGATTGATAAGTTCATGGCCTGAGGAAGAGGAAGCCATTTTTTCTACGTTTACACACAAAGTTCCAGCTCTCATGAAGGATACAGATCCTGTATTTGTAGAAGTCGGCATCCAGGATCACCAGGAAGTAGCATCATCATCATCACTGTCAAAATGGCAGCCAATGATCTCCTTCATACTGGAGTCGAGGTTGTGGTCTGACGGATCTGGCAGATCAGGTGAATCGTGCCGCTGTTGGACGAGTTCACATCTGCATTCCTCAGCGACCACACGAAGGCCGACGTCATCCGTTTTCTCACGGTGCTGACGCGCAGTTTTTAATTACAGAAGCTGTGCAGCTCATCTCCTTCTGCCTTGAATCAGCTCATCAATAACTACCAGCCCTGATCATGATCGTATCATTTTTAATTCTCTCTCTCTCTCTCTTTTTTAATTAGTTATTTACAGTAATTTGTTGAAACTAACATAATTAAAGTCTTTAATTTAAAGATTTTTAAAGTTTAATTAATGTCAGTCATGATGATGGAGGACAGGTTTTTGCACAGAACAGGAATGTGATTGTTTTATAAGAGATATAGAGTGTTTTTTAAGGTGATTTGGGAAATCAATTCCAAAAAAATGTCTTTAATTAAAAACTATAACGAGGCCTTGATGATATGGTTGATGTTTTTTTAAATGAATCATCATCTCAGATCGCTGCATTCTCACTGTGTGTCTGTTCACACTCTTCATAACTCCATTTTTTTGGCTGCAGCTTTTTAGTTAAACTCCGTATCGAGTGTGAGGACGCCTCACAGTATGTTAATGTCCAATCCCTTTATATTAGCCTCGAGATGCTCCGGTCCCCCTCCGGGGCCCGTATGAGTGCCGTGTCAAGAATCTGTTTCAGCTGCTTGTTGGACCAATTTGTGGCCAGCATTAGCCTTTCATTACAGGCCTCCCAATGCACACACACCTTGTAAGACGGGACTTAATTAAGTTTATGCTTTCCCTGGCAGACCCAGGGGCTGGCTGCCTTCTTCTGCTGCCGATTGTTGATTTATGTTGAGTCTTCAAGGACGATCTGCTTCCTCTGCCACGGCACAGGACCGGAAAAAAAACAAAAAAAACCAAACAAACGCTGGTTCATTACCAGCTGTTTGGGGATCATATCTCCTGAATATATTCGAAAATATTCCATTTTTCATCCTGTCTTGTTTCTCTTTTCACCTCTTTTTAAAAAAGGGGTTGGAACTGAAGTCATAAACATTTGATCCTTTGGTTGCTTTTAAGCGTTCCTTCCCTTTTTTTTTTTAACTCTCAGGTGTTTTTTGGAAACTTTAGAAGATGCTCCCTTTGTTCCCTGATGGGGTTTTTGTGTTCTTCTCATGTATCTGAGGTTAGCAGGTGGCGCACTAACACATTTTGTGTGTTTTTGGTTTAAGTGTTTGCATGTTTTTTCGCTACATGAACCATTCATACAGTGAATGCCTTCAGCCTTTTTAGTCCTGAGGTCATGAAACTTTTAAGACACTAAACCCGACCTGATCTTTGCCAGAGTTCCTCTTTAAGAAGATTAATCTTTGGTGTCGGTATCTGGGAAATATGAAAGCAATGCAACGAGAAGGTGTGAAGCCATTTTTGATTGACAGATTGACAGAAAGTCCAACGAGATGCAGCAGCTCATCATGTTTCTCACTCCGGCTCTTGTAAAAAACAGAATGTTGATCAGTAAAACGTCTTCCTTCCTGATAAGAACCCACCGGTCTGTTTTTGTGAATGTGTTTGTCTTTGCCCTATATCTGTTTGGCGTCGGTGTTTCCACAAGAGGACCTGCTTCTCATTCATTATAAAGAAAAAAGACGTTTGTGTGAGAGCCGGGCTCCTCTTTGATGTGCACTTCCCTCGCTGTCAGCCACAATAAATGAGATTCATCTGAGAAGCCGAGCAAGACAAATAAATCCAATAAGGTTTTGTCAGTCACTCTGTGTGTCCTTTAGTGACATCCTCTCCTCCTCTCTTCTCCTGCACTCTCTCTTCCTGTCTTTGTGTTTCTCAATCTCTCACCTCCTCCTTATATCTTGCTTCTTCTTTTTTATACTCTCTTTCCAAAGCGAAGCATAGCAACTGTTTACATTTTCAGACGGAAAACGGTGTGGTTTAATAAACAAACGTACCCCCTCTGCCACGCCGCCACCCGGGGAGTCTTTAAGAAAGCTTGACTGCTTGGAGTTTTTTGTCTGTATTGGAAGGTGCTGATGCTCGCACGGCGAAAAAAAAAAAAAAAGCCCAAATGAGTGACAGAGTAGCAGGATAAGGTCTGCCAGACACCACATGCCTGAAACAACAGCACATCAATCAGCCTGCCTATCCTGACACGTCCACCGCCGCCGCCGCCCAGGTTCAGGTTCAGGTTCTCGCTCTGCAGCCCGGCGCGCCGCGAAGCTCCTCGCAGGTTGTTCATGCGCCACATGACGCCGGGCACGGGTACAAAAGAAAGGCTGCTGGCTTTTTTTTTTTTTTTTTTTTTTTTTTTTTATATGGGTGACGGAAGCCGGTTAGGGGGGGGCATGCGCTTGGCACGCTCAAACACAAAAATGGAAAAGGCGA
>JAQMCX010000028.1:5870936-5885943 GCA_029814765.1 Acanthurus leucopareius | reverse complement strand
TTTCTCCTCACAGGGTCACTTGTGCAACACGTTCTTGCACAGAAAAAAAAATAAAGATAGGTAGATAGGAGAAGGTAGATTATGACGGGGTTACAAGTATCGGTGCGCAAACTTTGAGCCCATCTGTGATTAAACTGCTTTTTGACACTAATTAGATGTGCTGGTGATGATGCAGCTGAGACCTGACTTGAAGGAGTGCAGCTCTCTGCAGTCGGTCAGGTGCTTTGCCGGTGCAGCCGAGAAGTGAACCAACAGCAGCTTGTGGTACCTCGCAGAGCACCAACACACCAACACATTTGTAGGAGTCTGGCTGAACTGTGTCCTCCCCCAGCAGATGATTTTTTATCTTACTAATTAGCTCTGATGCCGAGGCTGTTTTTTTTTTTTTTTCAGCTGTTTGTAAGGGCTGTTGTTTTGGTAAAAACTTGGTGTTTGGTGCCACTGAGGCTGGCACAGGGCGGGAATATAAAGACATTACACACATTATTGTTTTAAAAAATGCCTTTTCTTCTGTCTCACTTATGTGTGACTAATTGGTCTCATTTGTGAGTTGGGAATGACAATGAAAGTATGGCAACATTGGGATTTACAAGCTTAGTCAGTGTGATTCCTGCTTGAGTGCTTAAATTATGGAAAAGCATACACTGACATGTTGTACACAGGATGGATTCAATGGAGTAATTAAGCAGATGACATCCTTTATTTATTAAGCTTTTTGATATTTTTTTAAAAATCCCGTGCACAATGTGAAAAACAGAGGCTGTCAAACATTAATTTACTGTGTTAAAGCCCAAGAATCCTTCAGTCACTTTGAAACTACTCTAAATATTAGCATATTGATCAAAATGTTAATATATATTTCATGAAAAATCATGTAAACTAGAAGCCATTTGTGCATTTCTTCACCAAGGCCTGATGTCGATTCTTGCAAACACAATTTGTCTGATTATATTTCAAAAGTATTTGAATTATGACAAATACAGTTGTTCATAGTTGAAGCATCAACATCATTTCTCTATTATCACTTATGATCCATTACAGGTGTGTTTCTGTATCTGCAGAGACGATGTTTATGCCTGTGTTTTCTTATTATTATTACTTTTTCTCTCTTTGGGACTTTCTGTGGGTGTCAGCCTCGGGGTGGTGGGCTTACAGCTCCCAGTCAAATATCAGAGCACAGGGTGGAAGACTGAACTACAAACAGAGTGTCCACTGCTCTGCCTGCCATTGATGTTTTAGAGAGACACGCACACACAGGTCTCTGTGTGTGCGTGTGTGTGTGTTTAGCCGATGCCGCAGCTTTCTGCAGGGCTAAGCAGAGACTAGTACAAATTTATTTGTTCTTTAGAATTGAACCGCCGTGAAACAATCAGAAAATAATGATACACTTCTTTTATTTACTGCTTCGTCGTTAATGCTGTTTTTTATTTACCGTCTGGCTCTCTCCACCAACGCTGCCCCCCCGTTGAACCGGCAGGGAGGGAAAAAACTGCTGCAGAATCAAAATGCAAAAGTGAAAATAATCCGTGACCCTAACCCTTTGGCCCATGCTTCACCCTTTTCATCAAGTTTCATTAAAAATATGGGACCCGTACGTTTTCCATAATCCTGTTTACTGAAAAACAAACCAACGGGACGCAGAACATAAAGCTCCATGGCGGAGTTAATAATCCAAACTACTCAAAAATAAATAACGCGTGTGTGAGGCATTGAAATTGAGCAAAGACTGGTGTTGTGTGGTGTTGTGTGATTGCTGGAAGCTTTGTAAAACTGTGTAATGAGCCTTAGAAGTTTTTTTTCTTTGAGGTGAAAACACTGCAGGCTGTAATGATATTAGACTTATAAACAAATCTCAATTGAAAATTGCTGGAAAGTTCTTCAAGCGTGTTTGCGCAGGAAAACCACATTGATTTTGTGATTAGCTGCGAGTGTAGAATGTGGAATTATCTTTCCGACGCAGCTCGCTGAATAAACCAGATGCACATCCTCGCATCCTTGCATCCTCACACCACAACCGTGAGGGGAAAAAAAAAACCTCCAAACATATCAAGAGACACGACACCCACAGAATCCAGATCCATTAATCAGACTGAATGAATATGCAGAGGGGGCTGCTGGGATGCAGCCTGCTGCCTGTCTTGCTAACAAGGCTGGCATCCTGCAGCTTCCCTCTGAAAGTAGATATATCTTCTTTTTTCAATGGACTGAGCTCTGAGCAGCAGGCGTGTGTGCTGTGGGCCCCACTCACTTCCTTCTGCCTGCCTCTCTCTCTCTCTCTCTCTCTTTCTCTCTCTCTCTCTGTATCTCGTTCCTCCTCTCATCTAAAGATGATGCTCGCGCTCCCTCATTTTATTCACTCACTCTCATCCTTCAACACTCACCAACAGCATGGCTGATGAACAGTAGTGAACTAGTCTTTGGTGTTGCAAAGCAGGAACTACGTCTGTGTTTACGTGCTCTACGGTGCAGAAGATCAGTTGCATGAGCACGAAGAAAAGGCCTGTTTGAATTAAAAAGAAAGAGTTGAATGGACTGTATCAAATGTTTTTTTTTTTTACACATTTTAGCCCATTTAATCTAGTTCAATGTACATGACAACAAACCATTTTGCAGACAATTGAATTGCAAATAACATAAAAAAAATAACACATTTAAGCTTGAAATTTGCTGTGTGTTGTTGTTATATGGAGATGTAGTCTAAGTGTAGATTGGTTTCAAAAGCATCTACTCAGAAAGCATTTAATATCTAACCAAAGCAGACTATTCGTTGGCCTCATGTGGTAACCAGGTCTAGAATTTCTTTTAGCAAACAAATAAAGGTTGGAAATGTGTAATTTGATTTACAGAAAGCATTTCATCAAAGAGTGAAGCAAAATATTAGCTGGTCCAAACTTGTAAGGACTAAATCATGCATTAAATAATTGCTTTTTCTTGTATTTTTTTTATGGATGTAAGTTCAATCTCTTTGGGTTTGACAGCTGGTTGAATAAAAACAAACATTTTTTTTAGTTTTTTTTCCACCTTGAGCTCTTTGAAATATGTGAGGTCAGGTTTTTCAATATTTAATGATGTTTTTTATTCTAATCAAAAACATTATGGACCAACGAGTTAATAATAATAAAAAAATCATTCAGTGTTGCATCCTTTTAAACTGCGCAGCATCCTTTTAGAAAATGGTGAGAAATGTTAACTATTCATACACACAGGTGGTTAAAACTCTCAAAAAGTCCTGTACGAGCCTTTAAATGTAAAATAATTAACTCTTTCTCCCCCCGAATCATAAGTTACAGTCTTAGCTAAGCTGGATCAAATGAATTGAATGGAGCCCCAGCAGGAGCCGCCTGGGCCGGGCTCTGTTGCAGCCCTTCCTTCAGGCTACAGTTTGCAGATGATGCTTCTGTAGATGCCACTGACCTTTCTGCCCTTAATGTGCTAGTTGTCCAGACACGTAACAGTCATCCTACATCAGTTACTTACTGCCGCGGCCGTACTGATGCGACGTGGAGAGGGGGGCCAGGGAGAGGTCGCCCCCCCTGCGTAATAATAAATGTTACATATGGCTTTAATTGCCGGCATCAGTCAAGACAGCATTAACCTGATTAGAGAGGGTACAGTCATAAAGGAGATTCTGCAGCTTTCGTTTTTTACACACCAGCCAATAAGGACTCGGTCCCACGGGTTCTCCGAGGAATGTTCTTCCTCTCTGCCGGAGGGGGTTTTTCTGTGTTCATGACTCCAAAAAAAACCTGTGTTATTGAAAAAAAAAACGCTTGCGTCTTCCCTCTCTGCCTCTGGAGTCCTTACTGTATGAAAACAAATAAGGCCCGGCTTCCCATGTAAATCACTGAGGATTACACTCAGAGTGACACAGAGGGATCGTCAACGTGCCTGCGTTGTCCTCCTCTCAACTTTCTCACATCATGACTCCTGTAAGTTCATCACTTCTTATTCTCCTGGAGAAAAAAAAAAAAGGAAAGAAAAAAAGAAAAAGAAAAAAAACCTGACCTACTTAAAGTTGACTCTGTATTCTCTGTCTCTTTCTGTGAGGGAGAAAGGGAGTCTGGGGGTGGGCGACTGCAGAGCTCATCTCTCTCTCTCTCTCTCTCTCTCTCTCTCTCTCTCTCTCTCTCTCTCTCTCATACATTTGCGTTTCATGTGCAGTCTCAAATTTGTAAGTGGCACATTTTTTTCATGTGCACGTTCTGTGATGAGCGCATGCCTCCGAATGAAATGAATCACAGTCAAACCAGCTGCTACATTTATTTTGTTCGCCTTCGTATTGCAGCTGCTTACTTTCAGTATAAAATCAGCTTATTTATTGCACACATTGTTCATCTTTGACTGCGCTCGCTTTTGAAAATGCGCCAAGAGAAATGTTTTTTCTCTCTCTCTCCGTCAGGACGGAGAGCTGAGGGGTGGACGCGAGTCTCTTTGCGGTTTGCTGGAGCCAAACTGATTTTGATCTATGCTGTTGATTCGTCACATTCACCATATGGGAAACAGCAGAGCAGAAACGTGCATCAGGCAGGTGACAGGAGCACCCAATAGGCTCCAGCCCCCCCCCCCCCGACCGCAGAGACATGGCTCAGCATGAGGGACACTGTGACTGGGGAGCAAGATCGTGTCATGATCGAGAGGGTTTCAAAAAAAGAAACATCTCGCCGTCTGACACTCAGCTTTCAGATTCTTGGATGGAAATGTCTCGTGCAGACGTGTCCACATCCAGTCCATCAGGTCCTATGGAATCAAAATAAACTAGAATAAACGTGCAAGTACACACAGACGTTCATCAACAAGGTGTTGTGCCATTTTTTTTTTTTTTACATGGCAGGTCGAGTGAGTCTCGCTTGCTCCGTTAGACATCTGCTACAGTGAGGAAGTGCGTGCACTGTGTGAAATCCAACGCATCCTCTGGCTGTGATGAATCAGACGATGAAGAATGTGTTTGGTCAGATACAACAGGTTTTTTAACTCTTTCCTGCATCAGAAACCACCAGAGGGACGGTGAGACATCCATTTCAGTCACATCACAGCCGCCACGGCTGAGCGGTGAAGCCAGATCCAAAAGGCCTCAAGCTGCAGTTCCCTCTAATGATTCGCTCCCAGAAAAAAAGACCACAGTTAGTGTTCGAGTCATTGAACCTTGGAGTTTAAGTTGCTCTCACTTCACTTACAGAAAATTCCACAAACGCTTTATAAATCTGCACAGAAATTTACTCCTTAATCTTAAAATATATAACATTTCCACTTAGAAAAAGTCCAAAATCAACCACCTCTTTCTTGTTTATTTTGTTGTGTTGTGTTCTTGCATTATCACTACTTTTATAACAATGTGCAAACGCAGAGAAATCAGCAATTTTATTGAAGGTGACAGTCATTTTATTTTGTCATCTGTCGTTAATTTCTGTTTAGACCAGTCTTGTATTTATTTTGAAAGCAAGTAAAAGAAAGACACACCATATTACTGAAACTTTTATTTCAAAATACAGCTGTTTGCAGGATAAATAGATTCATAGAAAGAGTAAATCTTCTTGTTTGTTGTCTCATTTGTTTTTTTGGGGGCCCAGTAGAGGCATTAGTATGAAAATGAGACTGTTTCATAAGCAGCTAAAAGTTGCTTGTAATGTGTTTTAAATTAGAAACAGCTTCCTACCAAATAATGGTCTTTACTGTCTGCAGGTGCAAAATCAAGTTGAAAGGGCTCCGTTTTAATGGCTTAATCACAAGCACATAAACGCGCACGAGGACAGTAGTAAAGACTGTGCAAAAGGCTCCGATTAATTGGGGCGAAAACTTGGAGGTGTGATGAATATAATTAACTCCTCAGAGTCACATTGCTCATCTAATGTCTGTTAGTTGCACAGATTACAAAACACATCGTGAAAATGAAAGAGTTCAGATTATAAGGTTTTCTGGGAGGTGCAGAGTGGCGAAACCACAAATATGCAGCTGAACTCAGAGCAGCTTTTACAGCCGAACTTTCACTTACGGAGAAACCAACATGTTCTCTTCTCACAAACTGCTGATTTAACCATCACAGCATGTCATGCATCAAGCATACTGGTGACATCACTTGTTAGAAAGTGATTAAAACATTGTGTTTTCTTTTTTTCACAAATAACTGTGTCAAACTGTATGTTAATAATTTGCATTTATAAAGCCCTCTTTTGTCTTTTAGCCACTCAAAGCTCTTTATAACACATATTAGCAGTCACTTATTCACACACTGATTGCAGGAGCTTTAAGCAGATCCTTTACATGCTTATTCTACATTTTAATGAGATGATTGGTTGTTAATATTGGGTGAAACACTTAAACATAAGATGCTTCAAGTGCCTCTGTGGCTTTGCTAAAAATCCTCCATCCTCCAAGAAACATCCTTGACAACAGAAGACAGTATACATCATTTTAAAACGCAGTGATGCAACAATTAGATGTCGTATTTTGGAAAGCATGACTTCTTCATGTGAAAATAAAGTGATAAATTCTGCAGGTTTGCATTGTTGCTTTTGCATTCACCAGCCCACCGGTTGGAAAAGAAGAAGTAAGTTTCGGAGCATCTTTGCTTGACTGACAGGTGTCTCTCTTCGTTGCAGTCAGCTGTGTTCGCCTCCTCTCCATCCAGCTCCATTTTTCCTGCCCATGTCATGGCAAAATCCAAATACAGGTTTCTAAATATCTCCTCGGGTGGCCGGCGTTCCATCCTGACATCTTTCACTAAGGTTACCGCTGTCTCCACAGGAAACCCACACTTGACCCCCCACTTATTTCTGCTCTGCTTTAGCCCATCATGCCCCATGTCTGGTTTTGTCAGCCCCACAGCCGGTAGACAACATTATTCCACTGCTGTGAAGCTTGGAGGTTGTTCTGGGCCTAGTCAACAGGAATGACCTCTGGCCAAATGTCAGTGGACCGTAACCTCTTTATACGCAGCCGTCGTCATTCCCTCCGGTGATTCTGCCAAAACAATAAAAGTTCACAGAGAACCTGCGAGTGTTTGGCGGCAAATTTTGTGAATTTGCAGGGTTCATTGCTTGTTAGTTATGAGTTTTAGTGCGAGAGGTGCTGTTTCAGTTTAGTCAGCCATGACAGTACTCTCCTTTTTTTTCTTTTTTTTATGCTTCTGCTGCGTACAAATAGACACCACACATTTTGTTCTTGTCAATTCTCCATTTGTCGGAGACATTCAGCAAAAAAAAAAAAAAAAAAAAAAAGTAATGGAGTCCCCGTGGAGACAGGCAGCCGATATGACTCTCCTGTGGGGAGGGTTGTACTGGATGGATAATGTCATGGACCACTGCTTAGAGAGAGGGAGGAGGGGGATATGAGAGGCTGTGAGGGGTGGGTGGGGTGGGGGTGGGGGGGGGGTGGGGGGGGCGAGAAGGAGATAGAGAGTGGAGGAAATGAGAGGGTGCAGGAGTGTGTGACTGCAGGTAGCAATCACAGGAAAAGAAGAGAAGGGAGCATCAGTGCCATACGCATCCATACTGTACATTCACAAACACACGCCGCCTCTCTTTTACTTGTCAAATATCCCACAGTGCACCGGTGGCAAGTACTAAATTAAGCGGCACTGGCGGCGTCACATGCTGTCATATGCAAATAATGCGCTTATTAAACCTCAGTGTGCATTAATAAAAATAAAAAAAAACCCTTAGAAAATAATTTTCCGTTAAATCAGTGACAAAGGGATTTAAACTATAGATTGATTTTTTTTTCTTCTTTCAATCAAACATCAAAAGTTCATCGAGCTTTGGGACTCGTTTTGGATTCCAAGGTCAAAGCAAAAAATATCTTTTTCTTCTTCCTTTTATTATTAATTCAGCACATTGTCAGTCAAAAGGAAGCCCTGAATTCATGATAAGGATTGTTAGTGAAGAAAAACGTCGGTGACAGGCAAGCGAGCGAGCGAGCGAGGCTTTGAGGACGATATTCAACACTCCTTTTGCACACTTGCATGTGTGTGTGTGTGTGAGTGATATGTGGGTGTGTGTGGTTATGTTTGTATGCGTGTGTATTAGTCCCAGGAGAGGCCTTGCAGCAGCTGCATACCTCCCAGGGAGCGTGGAGAAACGGGGGCGGCATGCATGTACTTGTTTTCTCCCTTTTTTTTTCACAGATGGGAAAACATCACTCTACAGGTGACGCAAAGCAACGCCGCGCCTTACTGTAGCGCCGGTTAGGAGTGTAGTTGCATGTGTGTGTGTAAGAGTATGTGTGTGTGTGTGTGTGTAAGTAGGTCATGCATCCAGAGTGAGAAAATAATATATTCACAACTTAAGTCACAGAAAATGAGTTGGGATTCTGTCCTCGCAAACCAGAAATGTTTTTCAATTACCACAAAGGAGCCTCGCTGCACAGACTCGCTCCGTGAGACGGCTTTGAGGTTGTGTTCGAGTCCGTGTGCAGATGCATACAGATGTTTGTGCATATCGCTCCGATATGTTGATGTGGTGATACCGTCGCCTGGTGTGTGTTTCGTGAATCGGTCCTGACCAATGGTTGCAGCCTGTCGTTTGGTTTCCAGGCACAGATCCTCAAAGGGTGGAGGGGAGGACAGGCTATGAGGCTCTGATTTGACAGGCTCCATTTTCACATAAAACGAGTTGCTGGAAATCACTGATTTGAGGAGAGTAGAGGAGACATCACAGAGACGGCATTACCTTTTAAGGCTCTGTGGTGATGATGAGGACCAAAGTGTACTGCAGCCTTAGTGCGTGTGTGTGTGTGTGTGCGTGTGTGTGTGTGTGTGTGTGTGTGCATGCCTGTGTGTGTGTGTTTAAGACAGAAAAAAAGGCAGAAAGGAAGCCAGACTTCCATCATACTGTTTGTTGTTGTTGTATGTTGCTACCACATAATTTCATCTGCCTCATGTGTCAGACAAATGATTGCTATCGCAGAATGCTACATGTTCTCTTGTAATGTGTTTTTGATACACTGACCCTTATTTTATGTTCTTCCCTGCGGATATTTGACCCCTGAACCAGTCTGTGTTCTGATTGTTCAGCTTATCGCCGTCTTATTGCTGTTTGACATTTGAATGACACAGTCTGAGGCACTTTGCACTTTAGCACTTTGTTTCATCTCGCTTGTCTATCGCGCTGTAAAGCTGCAAAGCGCTTCATAATGCAGTAAATGTCAGTGTATCTACGTTTTATTTCCGCATGTTTAATGCACAAGCCGAAGCTACTGTGACATTTAAATAAGACGGTCTCAGTGTTATATCGGAGATTGGCTCGCTGTGCTCTCAATGAGATCAAATCTTAAATGATCTCATTTTAAAGAAATAACACGAAATAACACGAACTAAGAAAAGTGTCACATTATGTTCCAATAATAGAAGTAAAATCCAGTTCTGTTGCACATGCATGCATACAATTTTTAACCAGTATCTTTATGATTTAGGGGAAAAAATTCATTAAAATCAACTTTGGCCAGGAGTAATAATCTTACAAACTTACTCATAACCAGGGTGAAAAGCTGTGTTTCTGTAACACACATCTCCAGTGCTGAGCATGCTCAGAGTGGTGCTTTGTTGCACATGAAACCACAGCTAACACCCTGGATGTCACCCTTGAGTTCACTTAAACATCACTGCATGGTGGTAAGAAGTTAAAGCACTGGAGGTCAGCAGAAACACTTTTTTTCTGCTGCTGTTTAGTTGCATTTTAATGTATTTGTCTCCATCTCTTAACTCAAGGAACCAACATTTGTGCAAAGTCATGAGAGGACGGGTGTCTGGCAGCTGGTTTATTCATGTAGGATCCACATACAAACAATCAGTGTGTACACTTGCATACATTTAGGGACTGAGACTCCTTAAGAGCTGTGCAGGAAAGCTACACCCAGCTGTGAATGCACCTTTTTACAAATAACTACACAGAGACTTTAGCTGCAAACTCCAGCTGTGTGTTCTCACATGTGCAGCCGACCCAACCAACCTCACTCATATCATACTTGGGTGTGGTTACGAGACCCTCTTTCAACCTCGCATCGATGCTTTTTCAGCATACAAGATTTAGTGTGGAGCTGCTCGGTTGAGGTCTTACACAGACAGGCAGCTTTTAAAAGTTTGAAAGTGCAGAGGAGCCTGACAGACCTGATGCTCTGTGATCGGCAGGAGGAGCCATCCAGCTCGCTAGACACTCTGAAATATTCAATAAGCGCTGTAAGAGATGAGCACCACTCAGCTGAAGTTCTCAGTTTAGTTCCAAACCTGCGGCAAAGACTATTATTATTATTTTTTTTTTTTTTACAAATATTGAGAAAAGCTGTACTCGTTTGTATATGAACACACATTGTCAAATGGAAAAGTGTCTCTCATTATGGGAAGTGGTGGAGAGAGAGTAAAAGAGGGCTCAAAAACAGTCATGTCTCACCTGGTGACAATTCGCTGTTAAATGAGGTTCCTCACTCAAAGCAGTTTGTAGTATTGTTAGAAAAATGCCTTCAGGCACTGCTGAGTATATTCTGTGTGATTTTTTTTTATGAACTTCACCCAGCAGCTATTCGCCTAAACAAGAACCAGTGTCTGTCGACGCCGAGTCTGTCGCAGCATTGTGTTCTTACTTTGTGTTAAGATAAAGAATGATTTGTTTTTATTTTTTACAATGTAGGCGAGGATTTCAATTAAAATGTATCTAATAAGCGTGCGTGCATGGCGGTTGTGAAAATTAAAGGATGGAAAAAGAAAAATGTGTGGGAGCCTGTTATGAAAAAAAAAACTTATAGTGGTGTATAAAAGGTGAGCTCCCTTAGCGATGCTGGGGAATTGTTAAGAAATAAAAATAAAACATTACAGAAAAGGAAAGTTGAGCGGTGGCATTCATCCTCCCTCTGCTGCTGCTGCTGCTGTTTAATGTGTCATAAATTTCATTTATATATTTTTTTTTTTTCTTCACTGGAGAGTTTTTCCGGAGCTTGTTTGGCTTTTAGGCTTCGACTGCAGCATCTGTTATCTATATGATGATAGATAAATAAAAATAGAAACTTTTTTTCATAAACTTATTGTAATGAGGCTCGTTATTCTCATTTCCAATCTCAGAAGTACATAAAGTTTGACTTACAGAGGCTGTGCAAGTTGGCATTAACATCTGTCCTGTTGCAGGTGTGAAAGCAACCAAAGCGTCCACAACGGTGAGGGCGTCTCAAACACACATGACTCCATTCTTTTAGTGTGTGTATGAATGCATCTGTGCTATCTGTTTTCACTGTTATACCATAAATCGCCAGACTCCCTTTAAAAATGACACGTTTTTCAGACTCTGTCTATAACAAGTTCTCATTTTTTTGGCCTTCTTGTAAAATTTTGTTTAATTTGAGTCATTCAGCTTTTTCCTCCTTTATGTGAAAAATGTGTGCGTTTGTCCCGGACTGTTGCTTACTGCTGTTTGTCCGTCAATTAAAGACAGCAACACAATCGGTCCATGCAAACAAGACGTGATGTATGAGGGCTGATTGATGAGTTCATGGCTTCACTTAGAGGAAATCAATTTTTAGAAAACCCTGCACATTTATTTTCCATCAATGCTCCTCCTACATACAGATCTCTTATTTGTAGATGTTGGTGTCTCCGATCTCCATAAAGAAGTCCTCAGCAGTGATGACACCAACATTATTGCAAAAATGGTGACCAAAGAGCTCTCTCTTCACCTTGGGAAACGTAGTGGTAGTGGACAGGTTCAAATCCATACTCCTGGATCACTGCATAAAGGAGGATATCCTCCACTTTCCTGACAATCCTGACTTGCATTTTTCAATTTCCTGAAACAGAAATAATCCCTCAAAGACTTGAACTGCATGTGCATGTATCGAGAGCTGCACAACTGATCTCCTTCTACCTCAGGCCATGAACTTATCAATCAACCCTCACAGTTGTCTACAGGGTGTGGAATTTAGATGCAATTACATGTGGTCATTCGAGGTGCATGTGAAGATGCACAGTAATTAAAAATATGGACTGTTATACTTAAAGATTTGCCCACTTGTGATCCGATCAGCCAAGATGGATGTTAATATCAGCCTAATTAAACAAGATTGTATGAAATTAAAGTAGTTTTTCAAAGTAAAGTAGGACTTGTATTAGCAGTTTTTTTTCCCATTTTGTTGTTATTGCCTCCATTTTTTATTGGCTTATTGGCTCTATCTGCTGGAAAAGCTCAGGGTTATGTACTTATCTACTTCTTTTCAAGGAAAAAGGTGCATTTTTGGGAAAGCGACACGCGTTCTTTTGGTCTCCCCAAGTCTTCAGATTTAAAAAGAAAATTACACAGTTTTATTGCTTCCCTTTGTTCAAGTTTGATTCTCAAATTATGATTAATGTTGTTTTGACTGAGTCAATAAATTCTTTTGTGAGCCGGATCAACTTGCTCAAGTGGAGACATTTTTCGGGGGAAAAGATTTTCTCTCAGCTTTTCTTTGTACAGTCCTCTGTGTTCTCAGGCAGACGGGTGTAATTGATTAAGAGCTCAGGCTGCGAGACAGAAACTGCATGTACAGCACTCTGAAGACTGCCTCAAAAAATTTTGGTGCATCACACTGAAGTGATTGACTGTCTGGACATCATTCTAGTTTTAACGTGGTGCATGACATCTACAAGGTAACCGTGTGTAAAAATACTTGTTTTGTGAGTCGCCATAAACTGCGGATGACTCTTTTTGTCTCCCGGCGAATAGCTGTTATTGTGTCCACTGGCAAAGAAAATGTCAGGTGGAACACGAAGGCCATTGGTCCCGGCCCATTTCAGCCAGTATCAGCCGGTTAACACGTTAGCCGCACTTAAAGGTCACCTCCCTTACAATCCTCCTCATACATATGCATCCCAGCTACTCTTTGAGACTTCGCCGAGCGAGAGCTTAAGCATTTATTTTATTCCCTCATTCCTTCCTCTTAACTGGAGGAACTCTAGTTCATATCCTCCTTCTTCAGGGCCCTCTGCTCTCATCTCTCTCAGCGTCTCAGCCAGCCAGCCAGCCAGCTCTGAGGAGGAGGAGGCTGTGTTTGCACCCTTGGATAGCAAAATGCCTCTTTGGCCTCTAGGAAGAGCAAAGCAAGGAAGACGGAGCTGAAAGGGAGCTGCTAAGCTAGCTGGCAAAGCAATCTTCTCAAAGTCCTCTCTCTGCCCTCCGCTTTACTTTAGCACCAGCAAACTATCCCCTAATTAGCAACTAATCTATTATGGATGAACCTCTAATGCATCTGTAGAAATAGCTACAAGACCGTGCCTGCGTGGGTGTTTGTGGGTTTGGGTGCAGATATTTAATCATGCCGTATCAAGCGTGCGAACGCTGGTGGTTGCACGGCTTCATGTGCGTGCCAACACCCAATTCACGTGTGTGTGCGTGTTCGTGTGTGAGTGTGTGTGTGTTATCATGGTTGCAGGAAGTGTGGTTCCGAGCTGTTGGATATACATCGCCGTCAGCGTTGGTATCTGGTGCTGCCCAGCTCATTAAAAGCACCCTGCACTCAAACCACAGGCAAGAACAGAACAGTGGTGGATAATCTCATGAAAAATGTAGGGGAGCAGCAGCCTTATCTCCCGGGCCCTGTGCTGGGGTGGTTTGTGTGCTGCTCCAGCCCTTTGATGTAGTCCATTGATCTCCCCTAGCTGACATGTTCTCCCAGGCCCATGGCTGCACCAGCCGGAGGGGTGATTAGCCTTATTAGTGTAATGGAGGGGAGTAAAGGGCTTTAGAGGTGGAAAGGATGGAAGAGAGGGCGAAGGAGGAGGAGGAGGAGGGAAAAAAAAAGGAAGGAGGGATGTTTTCCCGATGCTGAAGATGATGATCAAGCTCTAGCCACCGTAAGTTTCTGTGCCTGTAATCAAAGTGAGGGAGGGAAGGGAGGAGGCAGCAACGCGAGGCGCTCAGTGACTGGGGTTGGGTTAAAGTGCAGCACTGCAGTCCTTTGTTGTACTGCATGCTTCACTGCCGTGATTTATCGTCCGTCTCCGAGGATGGGTGCTACTGTAGAATGCAGAATTGGTTTTGACTTTCAAGGAGGGGTCGAGGGGATTTGGCTACATTTATGCTGAAAAGTATGATAAACACTGGAGCAGTGGAGCTTTTGGCTAAGCTGCCAGCTGGTGCTTGGGAGAGTGGCGTGCTACAGCAGACAGTTTAATATGAGGAGATAGGTCAGCGACAGGAAACCCAATGACTGACAGCAGAACACCACAGGGGTTTGCTGGTGGACCTGCGGTGACGTCAGTGTCGTGTTGGCGGCGCTGAAGCATGTGAAGGGCAATACACACCAGGATACATTGTTTAACATATTACTGCTAACGGTCGATTTAGAGAGAATATTTTAGATAACAGACTCCAAATGTGTGTGTGTGGGTTTCTGTTTCCAACCGAATCATTTCCTCCGGGCCGAGACGAGGCTGACCACTCCTTCCCCATGACTTTCCCATCATTCACTGCACAAGTACATAGACAATGCTTGTGATTTACTGCAGTGCATTACACTTGCAATCTAGCCAGAGTAGCTGGTCGTAGTGAATTCCATTAAAGCGCTTTGGTTACAGTGAGAGAGCGGAGCGGTTCGATATCCCTGCTCTCCAGACGCTGCACTAGCAAGCAGATATGCTTCATCGGCCGCTGCGAAACTATAAATCGGCCGTCGCTGTGGAGAAGGTGGATCAAGAGGGAAGGTCATGGTGGAGTGACGGAGGAACAGAGGTTTTTAAGAGGATGGGAGGTTGTGTGTGTGTGTGTGTGTGGTCGAGTAAACAGTCTGGAGGGGGGGTGGGACGACACCAAAGTTTGATAGACATCTGCTGAGGAGTTCTATCGTCCTTCACTCCTTTCTTCTTCTGCTGTCATCTCCTTCCTCTTCCTCCGCCGCCATGTTTTTTGGCAGCTGCCTGAGGCTCGACCGCTTGTGTGTGTGTGTGTGTGTGTGTGTGTGTGTGTGTGCGTGTGTGTGTGTGTGTGTGTGTGTGTGTGTGTGCTTTGTCCTATGAGCTGACATTGCAGTGCCACGGTGCCAACAGGAGGCGTGCATGGGG
>JAQMCX010000028.1:5836752-5870855 GCA_029814765.1 Acanthurus leucopareius | reverse complement strand
TGTGTGTGTGTGTGTGTGTGTGTGTGTGTGTGTGTGTGTGTGTGTGTGTGTGTGTGTGTGTGTGTGTGTGTGCTGTGTCCTATGAGCGGACATTGCAGTGCCACGGTGCCAACAGGAGGCGTGCATGGGGCAGCAGAGGGGCAGAGCTCATGTCTGTGAGAGTGAAGCATCCTGTCGCTCACACCTTCAGTTTCTTTACCAAAGTCAGCCTGAAGCTCACGGTGAAGCTCGGCCTCTCTGTCTGAACGTTTGAATCGTCACACTCGAGAGAAAACAGCCTTCACTTCTGCGGAGTCAAAGACTGGGATGAATTATTATTGTTTGTTGTCGGCAAAGCTCTTTTATGACAATGTTTTATCATAAAATTCTAAACTGTACTCGACGTGTATTCAAATAAGACCAGGGTCAATCCATTTAAAGGCTTTTCTCTCAGCTGCAGGGAAATTTGCAAAGGGTTACATTCATTTCTTGGAGACTCACCAGATTATTGACCACTGCCTGCCAAACAATAATCTTAACCTGAACCTAACTTTCACCTCTGACCCAGAAATCAACCATCCACAAGGGGACATGACTTCTGTCCTCAGTTGCACCAAAACTCTCCAGTTTACTGGTCTTAAGTCAGAAATGTGTGTGTGAAAGTAGCAACTTGTACCACACAAATCACACACATGCATGCACAGAAAAACACTTCACACACACCTGCTCTCTTTTACAGGTGTAAAACCAAAGAACCGTGACATCTTAAAGATGACAATCTTCCATTTTGCAACACGTTCTTTTGTATAAAATTTTTATCATATATGGAAGATAAGCATATTTATAAAAGTTTCTTAAAGGTTCACTCTGGTATTTTCCCATTAGTGGAGCTATGAAGCAATAAATTGATGAACATTTTTTATATTTTGTGCTGTGATATGCATTAATTTCAATACTTATTCCTGCCATTCTTGAGAAAAAAATACATTCAACACATTTTTTAGACTTTGAGAGTGTTTGGACATTTGTAAAGAAATACTGAAAGAAGTTACAGATTACATTTTTTTTCTTTATATGAAAAATGAGGATGACTAACAAATCTAAAGTGAAAACTTGTTTAATCCGAGTTATCAACTTGTAACTAAAATACATGTAAAATACAGTTATTACAACATTAGTGCAATAACAAGAGAGAATCACAATCTTTACATGAACTGTTGATCACATTTGAAATATTTCAGGTCATCGCTTCATTTATTTTTTAGTCAAAAAAATCAATATTCATCTGTCATTTTCCTGAAACTTTTTAGTTATGGGACCCTTGGAAGTCTTTTCTCTCTCTGACTTTTAGCTGACATTTTTGCATTTTTCACATCTTCAGCTGCTACAGTCGACTGTGTGATGGTTGGTTTCTGTAGCATTGAGGGTTAGAGGCGCTTTCGACTCATTAAAAAACACATCTCATGAACCAGCTGATTGCTCCTGTAGGGGCAATTAGACTTCCTGTTCTCCTTTTAAACAGACTGTAGATGGAGAGTTTGAACATTAACTCTACAAACCCATTTTTAGCCCACAACAACGACTCTCATGCTCTCGAATGCAACACGAGAGCCTTCACACGCACTCACACGCGAGAGAGAACATCTGCTGTTATGTTGTCATTAAATGTAATATGATGACCAGTTTTTCCAAATTAAATATGTAGAAAAAAAGAGCACATCATGCTGTTTTATGTGCTCGTGTGTGGAAGCCATTTTTTTCTCTCTCTCTCTCTGTGTTAGCTCTGCCTCTTTCTCACAAACACACATTCACAGATGATGACACAGTGTTAGAATAAACAAGTCTTCCTCTCTCAGTTGTTTTCACTCTTTCTCTCGGCCCAGTCATGCCCTCTACATACACAACCCCCCCCTCCTCCACACACACACAATCTTGTCGCCTATGTTGCTTTATCACCAATAGACCATGAAGAGAGACCTTTTTTTTTTTTTTAATGAACACAGTAAACACTAACGGGACGACAATCTGTCTCTTCTGGGGGACCTTTTCTTTTTGCAGCAGGCTGTCAGGCCCCTCGCTGTATCACACCTCAATAATCTCAGGTCAATTGCTTTGACCACGGCACCTGGTGGCTGCAAGATTGCCTGCTATCATTTTAATGGATCGACACTCTAGATACACTTTAATTATGCCTCTCTGCTAACGCGTCGCGCGGAATGTCACTCCTTTTTTTAAATGGTTAAGGTGCATGATAAGCAGGACGTTTGGAAACAGACGCCATGGCTCCCTTTTTTTTTTTCCCTCTTTAAATCTGCATCTGACCGATAAGCGCGGCGAGTAAATATTTGCTAAACCATGACATCTTGTTTCTTCTCCTGCAGCTGTTTTCTCAGAGAGCGGCCGGGCTCATGCTGTGACAAGATGACAAGCTGTGTCACGGCCCTGTAGCAGGCCATGATTTACACACACACACACACACTCTCATGAGGATGCCGACATGCAAAGGCCACATGATGAAAAATGCACACATGCGAACCGGCCGCATGCGTCGGGAGGATGCAAACCGATAAAAACACAACAACACTGACCTGAATCTGTGTGTGTGTGTTTGTGACCCTTGAGCCCCCCCCTCCCTCCTACGCTGTAGACCAGCACCAAATACCAGCCTCCAATACCACACAGCCACAAGTGACGGTGACACTCATCGGGCACCGTGGCAACCCCATCTGTCTGCCAGCATCAGCACCACAGTGGACGAAACACGGGTGGTCTTTTGCTTTGAACTCAGCCGTTCTGCCCTCCCTCTCTTCCCCTCTTGTCCCTGCTGCAAGAGTGCAGAGAGACGCTTCAGTCCAAAAAAGCGGCGCCTCCCTCCACTCTGAGTCATTTGGTTTTATTGTCAGGTAGCCTGTGTTGGTTGTTGGAACCGGTGCGGGTTAATCTCAGTTCAAGCAGCAATAATCTGTTGTATTTATAAGCCTGACATGTAAGCAGAAGACTGTCTGGATATTTCATTTTTAACAATACCTCATGTTCAATATTTACTTCCAGTTTCCTTCGTTGTTTTATATTTATAAGGGGGGTTTACAGGATGCTTTTAATGCTGCACCATCAATGGTAAGTCAACTGTAAAAAGACAGAGGACTGGTTTATGAGACACGATGTCTAATGAATCCTGAAGCCATTTACATGCTGTCGCCTGGTGAACAAAATGGGCAGAGCAGAAGAGCTCTGAAGTGTCTCAGAGGAAATTTACTGTTCTAACATCGAAGACGAAACCCTGAAGGTACAGGATGTCTTCATAACGTCAGATCATCACTCCACCCTGAACAATGCTTGAAAATCATCCAGCCAGACCCTGGAGAGCGCATTATTTCCATGACGAAGTTTGCATGTCAGTGGCCGTGTGCACTACTGAGTGAAAAAATGCCAAAGTTGGGGGGGGGGGTTGTGCAGAGAGGAAGAGCTGACATGAGGGAACATTCTGTGTTGTGGCGATATGCACTCATGGCGCATTCTGCCTGCGTGAACGGCTGTCCAAGGCAGATCAGGACGACTAATTCAGAGGGCTTATGCATGTTTAACAGCGCTCCGCCTGGTTTTAGCACTTTATTTACACACTGTTTCTGTGTGCATGATGCTCTCCATTTCCTTTTTTCTAGACAACCTTCAAGCTGGAAGTGGAAACTGTTTTTGATTCAGACAAAATGTGTCTTTTGGCCACTTTGCATCATTTACAGAGCATACATTCACATTTTCAATACATATACACTTAGGATCTTTCTCCAGATTAATAACTGAGCTGTAAGAATTAAGTGTCCTGCTGAAGAACGCTTGTATCAAACACATTATCCACAGCGGAAATCAAAACTGTGCCTTTCTTTAACGAGCAAGTCCCTGCAGAATACCGTTGAACAGCAGCTACGGCTGCTCTAAAGCAGCAAGTAGACTCAAACATTACATTTTTCAGTGAAATAAAATATGTGAGGAGCATATTGAGTAGCATCCTGCCTCTTTTGGCTTATTAGCGCTACATGCTGCCTCCTCACAATCTCTTCCAGATCAGAATCTCACACGCCTTCAACCTTGGATGCCAGATCACAGCCCAGTGCTCAAGAAGCTAAATTAAACCAAAGGAAAAAAAAAACAAGAAAAACTCTGCATTGCTCTTAATCTTCATCCTATTCTTCAGTATTACAAGTAAAACCCCCAGATGACTTTGGAATAAGCCTCGTCTGCTTGGAGTTTTGCCCGGCTGCGTTTAAGGTTTTTCAGTGTTTGGTCTGTCTTTGCTGTTCCTCTCTCTTTTCTGCACTCTAAAAAGAAAAAAAGTGGAAATTAAAAAAAAAAAAAAGAAATTAAGAGTTTTGAATTAAAGTTTGATTAGTCATATGAGTAGCGGAAATGTTCCTGCATCCCACACACCAAAAATACCAACATGGAGGCTGATTTACAGGCGCACATCAAGTCTCTTCTTTATGACTGCGTGACCTTGGATATTTCAGGCCTGCGAAGCCTTCACAGTGAGTATGATAGATTCTGAAGGTGTGAATTGGACTTTTAAAGCGTCGCTGCAATGGAAAGTGATAAATGAGCCTGTATGACATGAAACACTCCAGGGACGATCAGCTCCTTAATTGCGGGGAGGGAGAGCTGTGCTGGCACGCTAAAACCAGAGTGGTGTTGATTGCACAATACACTGCGTGCAATCATGTGACACGGAGATCATTATTTAAGAGTTTTAGAATTAATTATAATCAGCAAAAAATCACTATGGTCCTGATTTTGGTGGCTAAAGAACTGAAATAAGTCTAAAAAAAAGAAAAAATCGCTAACGTAATCTCTTCCTGAGCTGTATTCATTCCTCTGTGACCCTTGTTGACTTTTTAATTCTTTGTGCAGCGATGTCCTCCACTTGTCATTTCCCTTAAATTGAAAGAAGCTGCGCTAAAGCTCCGCTTGATGGATAGGAAGAGAAAGCGGCGGACGGAAGGGGGAGGGGCCGTGGCCGGAGAGCGCCCTGGCAGGAGCGGGGGACGGCGATTTGGCAACGTCGGCGTTGAGCTGCCTCCCTCTGATCCCCTTCTCTAATTCTGTCTTCCCACGACAGAGAGCACCCAGCCCCAGTCTTCCATCCATTATGCATGGATGAGCTTTATTGCATTATGTTTTTTAGGGCTAACACACTTAGCAAGCTTGTAGCATGCACAGCCCCTCTCCACCAACTCGGTGAATAATTCAAGGCCAGGGCATTAGGCTTGGAATAGAGGTGCTTAATCAAAGGCTACAGCTTTCAGTGCGGCTCAGCGCCGCCCCTTTGGCAGTTGTAACCTCGAGCTTGGCACAACATAGATTTTAAATAGGAAGTTGAATTATCAGGCCAGAGGCGGACTTTGGAGGAGTGTGTGGGCTTTTCAGAGACTCTCGAGATTGTGATGTAATTCAGAAATGTTGCATTCAGCAAACCTCCTTTGCTTTTTATTGTGAGCAGTCAGGACACTTTGTACTGTACAAGCTGATGCAGAAGCGGCCGTAAAGTCGAATCAGCTCGGCTCAACTCGGCCCGGCTTGGCTCCTCCCACTTTTTTAACCTGAATCCAAAAATTCTGATTTAGTTTTTCTTTCCGTAAATCATTTGCCTATAAGCATTCTGCGGGAATATTTGCTTACTGTTGTGGATTTTTGAATATTATTTAATAATATGGCTTCATTTCATCTCTTTTCATACGGCCTCTGGGCTGTGGAACATATTGTTGCTGTGAGATGAGAAAGGACATTTTTACAGGAAGATCTGCCTGGTTTTCAGACAGTAATGCACTCCTTTTTAAACGAGTTAATTCAAATACTGAGACATGAAAATTCCCACACCTACAAAACTCCATTCAGGCCACATTTTCCTGAACAGCAGCTGTGTGAGATCTTCTTCTCGGTCAAGTGTCTCCGACCCAATCTGACACATGCTGCTTCTTTAGAAACATATCTGGAGCTCACAGGCAGCAACACTTGGCCCAGCAGTTTCACAGCTGCACTCAGCTAACCAGTATTTCTGCTTTGGGAAAGCAAGCAGCTCAACAGGTCCAGTTAGGGAGGAGAAAACTCATTCACTTCCCCACCCAGATTATGACTCCATGCCTCCATCCTACACCACAACATTTCATGCACAAGTGAGAATTTAAGGGTCCATGAAACCCCTTCTCCCCTTTTTCTATCCATCACTTTCTTCCCCCGCTGTATCTAATTCTCCAACCTTTCACTCCATTCTGCCTCCCTGCATCCTTCTCCATCTCCATCTTTCTGTCTTGCTGTATTTCTCTTTGTATCTCCCTCTCAGTGTCATCTTTTCTCTATTTTTTTTCTCTCTCTCTATCTCTCTCACCCTCTCTCTCTCTCTCTCTCTCTCTCTCTGTCTTTCTCCCCTGTAAAATGCATCCAGGCTTCCCTCGGGGGCTAATCCTGTTGGAAACGTTTCAGGGAAAGCGGATTATCTGTCGGAGCGGCATGATTTTTGGAGAAAGTTCACTCACACTTGATTAAATTAATCATTGTCCTCCAAAACCCCTTATGGTCTTTCCTCGTGGATATTGGTGCAGATACTGTAAATAACCGTCCTCAAACAGAATACTTTAATCAATAATTTGGGATGGTGCGCTCTCTCTTAAGGTGGAGTGGTGGGTCTATTGAACCGCAGAGAGTGGGTGGCAGGAGCTGTCTAGAAACTATTGGCAAAGCTTTTTTTAGGCACAGGGACCATTTTAATCTGGCAGTTTGCAGGTCGATGCAAAATCTTTGACAGCTTGATTTATCCTCGCTTTTTAATTCACCATTGGATTGCTTGAAGGTTGCCCCAGTGTGCTTTTGTTGGAGCTAGACAGAGAGTAATGCCTGATTTGGTCTATGCTTTCATAATTTATATAGAGGTGTCAGCATGCGTCATGCTGCCACCGCCGAGATTTGCTGCAGAACACATTAGAGGGAGGAATTAGTGTGTAAATACAGGTGTGTGTGTGTGTGGGTGTGTTTGTGTGTGTGTGTGTGTGTGTGTGTATGGCTAGCAGGCAATTGTTAGTTTGTTGTTTATAGCCTATGAAGAGCAGTGTGGTCAATGAAGCTTCACAGGTGGATGGGATGCAACATAACCTTGAAATGACGATAAACTTTCCACTTCTTTGCCTGCAACCATCCCACCCACCCTCCCTCTCCATCTCTCCCTCCCTCTCTCCATCTCTCACTCCCTCACTCTCCTCCTCTCCCACACTCTTTCAAACCAGTACCACCCTTTCAAAGAGAAGCCTTCCGAGGCTCCATTTAACAAGAATATCCCCTCATTACACAACTGCAAAACCTTAAAAGTTACCATCCGCTAAGTGGTTTAATTTAAGGCAATGAAAAATTCCCTTTCAAAGGAAATAATTACAGCTGGTTCTTCAGGGGGGCACGTAGCAACAGTGTTTATGGAGGATAATTACTATGCAGAGCAATTACTCTACAGCAACAATTGGTAGCTTTACCCCACATGAGTATGGGGATTAGAGCTGTGATCAGTCTGGGTGTCGAGCACTCGTTTGGGTATTATTATTGGAAAGGTCCAAGGTTTGAAGTGGATCAGATTCGAGGATTTTCTGTCCACCCTTTGTGCACCTCGGCTATAGTTCGAGGAAAGTGTGTGTGTGCATGTGCATGTGTTTATGCGTTGTGTGAAAGTGCAGCTGTAAATTGACTGTTAATGAGCATAAATGCAGATTTAAGCTTTATATTATATGTTGAATTTCATTTATGAGCAATGTGTTGTCCAGTTATGAATGTAAAATGAAATCAGTGCTTATTCAGTATATGATATAAACTTTATTCATAGCATGAGGGTTAAGTTTATTTGATTATGGCATATTTATTTAATGGACTTAAGGTGAAATGACCAACAAACTACTGGGACTTAAATAATGAATAAAAATATCAACAGAAAAAGATGGAAATGTAACGTCTTGAAATTTTAATCTGTTGTCTGCAAAGATTCCCATGAAAAAGCACAAGCAAGGAACAGTGTGTTTTTAAAAAATGCGAATAAATATTCATGCGTTCATAACATTTGCATGTGGTTTCAGATGCAGACGTGCGCGCGTTTGCATGCGCATGAGCGTGTGCGCCATGTTTGTCATGCATCCCTGCTGTGGTGCAGATTGCCGTCTGGAAAAAAAAAAAAACGGCAGCCCGAAACATCCGTACACCGCGTCTCCCCGGAGATTCGTCACGTTATATCATGATCCACTCGCTCAGCAGACATCCTGCCTGAAATGCCTCTCAGGTTTGACTCCTCAGGTCTGGATACAATAGTCTGACTGTTACATAATTTGTCTGCAGGAAAGATGTGGTCTCTTTTTTATTTTTTTTCCCCTGCTGCTTCCAACTCTCTGCACATACCTGAGGTTGTCTGTCTTCTACAATCAGTGTATCCGCTGCAGTTTTGGCCGTGGACTTTATGCAGAAGGGGGATTCAGACATGCAATAGATTTGCATGCTTTTTGAACTGGGCTATGTGCAAATGGGGGAAAAAAATAGATTCGGGTGTCTTGTGCACAGCCACTGGTTTGGAGAGGTTATGAAAACACATTGTTTCCACTTCACGGACTGCTGCTGCTGCAAACCGTCTCATCTGCGGTTTGTTTAGAGATGTTTGCACGTGTATCCGTACGAAAAGATGCTTCTGTTTTTCTTGTATTTTTGTTAAAATGTCAGACCTTGACTGTACTGAATTTAAATCTGGGCAAAGTTCGTCACCACTGATGTCTTTTTACATTCTCCTACTGAAGGAGGATAAAGGATGTCCGTGCACTTTTGTAAAATCTGAGAATTAAATGTCTTCAGTCAAGTTAAATTTAGTTCTTCACAGATTTAAAAACCAAGGACGGGCAAAGAAACCTGAATCAGATAGAAAAGTAGATGTGCTCTTGACTTTTTATTTAGGAAAACTGTAAAATATAGTATTTTTACATATTAAACTGTGTGTGAAATGGAGCTTTACGCAAAAACTGGTCGCTTTTTTAATCATTTGGACTCATCATTTGGTTAATCATTTGGTTAAATTAGCATTTTTCATTATTCTGACAGTTGATAAAGTCATTGATCAATTGATTGTCAGATTTTCTATAGAGATTAAGCACTAATGGCAAATACTCATGGCTGGGATGACATGAGCTTCCAAAAGATTTGATTTGCAGTAAAAATAATTATATTTCTTAAATGTTTGTTGCAAATGTTGGAAATTAGACATTTTTTTACCTTCCAGTGACATTTACTGAATTTTGCATACTGTTTTACTGTAACGTATGTTTATATTACAACATATTTTTGTGATCCGAGTCAGATTTTTATTTTAGGCAAACATCATCCTGAGCTTGCTGGGACATAAAAAGCCTCATTACACGCTTTTCTGCACCCGAACTCTTTACGTGCTCATGTCGACTCTCTCTCCCTTTCTTTTTCTATGAACAACCTGTGTGAGATTATTAACAGGTCATCGCACACACCTGAGCCAGGTTGTCATGGGGTCGTCATGGGGACTCGAGCATCCTCCTCCTCCTCCTCCTCCTCTCGCTCAGCTCACGTGTTAGCTCCTCTCCCATTCAGCTCCGGGCCGTGCTGACTCACTCTCCCTTCTGTCCTGACAGCACTGGAGTGTGTCTGAGAGCTAACTTTCCCTTAAGCCACAGACATGTCAAAGCTTACCCTCCGAGCTCGTCTCCATTGACTTCTCGCCCAGTAAGTGTCAACGCAACCGGCAGAAATCCCTTGGCCTCTGAAGCAGGCTCTCTCCTTTCTTGGGCCACTCCGGCTCCTCTGTCCTTCTCCCGTTTTGTCCCCCCTCGAAGCACATGACTGATTTCCCTGCGCTCCTCATCGCAAACATGAAGTCTCTCCCCTGTCACATGAGTTGAGGGTCGACTCGACAACCTACAGAGCCGAAATCATTTCATTTCAGCTCTGTGTTTTTACTCGGCAGGTTAACTGGATTTTTTTTTTAGAAATAAATCCTCCTTCCCTTTTGTTTATCGCCTCTTTTCTTCACTCTTCTCACGCTGATAAATCAATAGAGTCCTTTTTAAAGCAAAAAATTCAACCAATTAGCTGTTTTTGTTGGTCTTAAATAGTAGAAAAGTGATTATATTTGGAATTTGGACTGTTATATAAGAGATCTAAAACGTCACCTTTGGCTTTTGGAAATAGTGATGAAATTTTTTTTCATAATTTCTTTCATATTTTACAAGCAGAAGGATTCATGGATGAAAATATTTGGCAGATGAACTTGCAAAGAAAATATTTATGAGTTGCAGCCCAGGTTTTGATGGCTACATTAGAAATTAATGGTACAAAAGATGTACAGTTTAGTCAAATTAAGTTTTTGGATATATCTCTTTTTAAACTTATTATCTTGTTTACTAAAGATATAACAGAGGAAATTCTCAAAAGTCAATTTAAAAAAGAACATGAACTCTTTATATATGAAAGCATGTGAGGCAAATTTTGCTTGCAAACACCAAGTGTTGAGGTTTGACCCCCAAACCTTCGCTTAACTTTCTTGGGTGTAAACTCTATATCTGCAGTCAGTATGTAACACAGTTAAATCATGTCCTCTGCCTGAATCCACACATTAATGCATACACTCCAGGCCACATTTCTGGCTGGAGGACTTGATGTTGTGTGGCTTGGTTTCAACTATCTGGCTTCTTCTTGGTTCCTAGAAACTATTTTTCAGAGAGTCACCGACAGAGCGTCTGTCCCTCAGCAACCAAATCCCACAATCCCTCAAACTTCCTCAACCTTTTGCCAATTAGGAGCTCTGCACATTTTGTTTCCCTGCAGACTCCTCTACTGTAAATGGCGGTTTTAGCCATTATGGCCTCTTGATGGAGGTGAGCAGTTAATCCTGGACCACGGATACACAAACACACCTCAGCTGTCTCATAAGCATGGGCTTTTTTTTTTTTTTTTTTTTTCCTGTGATGGAATTTCTCTGTCACTTTTTTTCGCTCCGTCTGTGAAATATCGAGCCTCTATGCAGACAAGTCGTTCATCATCACGGTTGCGGGAGGTCAAGTCTGCATAAAAGCATCCTCGTAATATGCGTGAAAAACAGAGAATGGAAGTCGAATGTAATATGCTTTCATTGCTGCGCAGCCCATATATTAGTCAGACATTGATGCAGAGACTTAATGGCAGCTTGTAGCATAAAGCAACAAGGCTTGGCATATAGCTGTGTTGCACTTAAGTTATTTTCCAGGTGTCAGAACTGATGTAATCTGAGTGCCCTGTCATAAACACCGCGGGGATGTATTTTGTGCTGTCCTTTTTATTACTTGCATTGTTATAAATGGCTCCTGGGTCCTCTCAGTCAGCAGGATTAGAGCCCAGGATTAAGATTCTGCACAGTGAGCGGGTGGGTGTGCAGCGAGCGAGGAGAGTTATTGGAATTGCCATCATTATCCTCTGGATATCTCATCATGAACTTCTCACCTCAGTGCACCTTCAGCTGCACTGTACGCCGCATTTGCTGAATGCTCACATCTGCAGAACATTAAATGTACAGATGTGTGAGAAGTTTTTTTTTTTTTTTTTTTACTGGAGGGAGTGTTATCTAAAAAAAAATAACTCTTCAGCAAAATTTTAGTTGAGTTTTTATCTTGCATGAATTAAAAAGGATGATGTTGGTGAGGTGCATAAAGTGGGATGAGAAAATTAATACTGCAGTCATATCAGTATGGTGAAATATTGTATGTATATGCATCACCTGTAGCATGTTTGGCAGAGGTGCTTTTGCCGTATAAACGTAGTTATCAGACTGGGGTTTGGGATTTTCACAAGGGGTGGTGAGACGAATATAAGATAGCAATAATAATAAAAATAATAGTAGTAATATCACATTTATATAGAGCTTTATTACAATAATTGAAGTGCTTTTTTACTGGAGAGTAAAGACTCACCTCAGCCTCCACAAATGTGCATCACTCCCCCTGGTGATGCACGGCGGCCATTTTGCTCTAAAACAATCACCACACATCAGCGTGAGTTGAAGAGGGTGGGTAAGATTGAGCCAATCACATCGGGGGGATGATTAGGTGGCCAGATGGAGAGAGCAAGACTGGAAGTTTTTCCCTGAGTGTCATAGATCATTAATGATCACAGTGAGTCAGGACCTCAGTTTAATGTCTCATCTGAATGACGGCATCTCTCACAGTTCAGCGTCTCTGTCACCGCATCAGCTGGCCCCACCAGCATCACTTCCAGCAACTACTTTTCTCAAGTTTTTCCCCAGTGAGTTCCCATCCAAGTCATAGCCAAGCCCATTCCTGCCTGGATTAAGTCATTTAGCAGAAACAGAGTGATGAAATGTGGGTGAGACTGCTGATGCTGCTGAGGTTTTTGCAAGTTTACCAAGCTTTGAAAAAAAAGACAGTTTCTCTTTTGTCATACTGTATACTTTAATTGTGTTTATTCAAGTATCTTAAAAAAGAGAAACTGTCAAGAAAGTAAAAATACGTCTTTGATTTAATGCTTTAAACTCTTGAGCTGCAAGCTGACATTGATTTATGTAAAGGTGCTGCAAGCAAAAAAAAACAAAAAAATTAAACCACTGCTCTCTTTTTATTTTCTTTTTTTCTTAAATCCAGTAAATATCTTGTATTCTAAAAGTGATGCAGAAGTTTATTTTTCCAGAACGTTCCCTCCAAATGTCACAAAAAAAACCTGAGTATGTGCTTTAACTGATGGATGTGTAACTGAACACTGTGGTTGGATGGGAGTGTGTGTGTGTTTGTATGTGTGTGTATGAGGTGAAACGTATGTGTGCATCGTGCTCTCTTAGCACAATGCGCTTTCATAAGATGCCCCGTTGCCCCCAGGATGCTCTTTGCTCACTCAACAATATAATGCATGGTATTGGAAGGCGATGGACTGGCATTTCAGGCCGCACGGAAATGACAGCCTTCTCCTTCCAATAGAAGCTGCGATGATAAAAGAGAAAGTGAAAGTGGATTCTTTGCCCAGAGAGTAAAATTAGGCGGTGAGCTGCCCCTTTTGTTGAGTCTTTGTAGGATGACAAACACATTCAGACCGACTTGTTCCTCAGTCAAGACCTTTGGAAGTTACTTTTGATGAGAGAGTACTGTATTAATCTACATGATGGAGGACAAGAGAGTGCTGAGTGACACACAGATCCTCAGTCTTCTTTGCTCTAGCACTCACACACAAACACACACACACACAGACAGAAACACACACACACACACAAGCGCCGTCTTGCTCTCTTCCACTTTCTTCCTCTGCAAAATCTGGCGAGGCGGCTGCTGTCTGAAAACAACGAGGCTAGCACATCTCATCACCACAGCAACAATTACGGTTCTATTTCAAGCTTATCTTCGCCTGGGTGTGCGTGTCACTGAAATAATAATATGATCCTCCTCTGTCAATCTGTCAGTCACTTAAACGCCTCACAGAGCGACAGAAACGGAGACACCGTGGGCCAGAGATTTGCCCGGATCCCCATCCCCCCCCCCTTGATGGCCCCTGCATTTACAAGCACTTTGAAGTTTGACTCCTTATCCGCCGTAAGTGAGGAAGATGAGCGCGATAGCCCGTTTCTCTCTCATCACTCCCTGACGGCGGGCAGGATTAAAGACAAAAAAAAGAAAGAAAAGAAAAGAAAGAAAAACGCAGACTACGTCACTCAACAGCCAGCTCCTGTTAAGGATGACTCAGCCCCTTTTTTTTTTTTTTTTTTCGCCCATTCTAGACTCATTAAAGATCAAAAGGAATGCCTGATGAGCTCGTTAATATAATGCATAGAATTTGCTGCGCGGTAAATAGTGTTAAAAGCATGCTTTTGTGGAACCTGTTTCAAAGTCTCGCCAATGCATTTTTTCTTGCTCAAAGTGCCGGCCGCTGTGTTTTCCAGCGCACATTGTGAAACGCTTGTGTTTACTGTGCCTCGGTGTGACATTTTAAAGGGAAGAAACAGACTGTGCCATTAGGTCTGAGGCAGATGTAAGTGCCGATGTGAGGATAGTAACCGGTCGTGTTCCTGACTGCCTGAGCATGTTGGTCGGCTTCCACCTCATTTCAGCGGCTAATACGCTCCCCCTTTTTCCTCACCGTTTCCTCCCCACTTCTCAATAATTGAGCACGTCTGGCCGAGTTCTTGCTCCACATAAAAAAAAAAACAAGAAAAAAAAAAACATGACTTCACTTTTATGGAGACACGATTTGACAACAAGCTTGGGATTTAGACGGACACTCCCACAAGCGGGGGAACAACACATCCCACTTGAGTCACTTGTGTTTTTTTTTTCTTGAAAGATCTAACTGGAAAAAAAAATAGGTTTCTCCAGCAGAAACAGTGTTCGCATCCATTTGTGCAAGATGTTAGTTTTGCATGTGAAACAGGTACGAGAGGGAAGGAGGAGGCTAATAAGAAATGCTGGTTGGGTTACAACGGTGATGTGCAAACAGAGCGGCGTAGAGACGGAAGGATGCGCATGACTGGAGGGAAACATGGATTTGAATAAAAACTGAATGATTATGATTCATTTGGGAAACGTAAATCAAACACGAGTGCTCTGATGTCAGCGATGCTGTCAAGATTCAGTTTAGCAAGATTATTCAGAAATCAAAACAACATGTCAAGTAAAGGATGAAAAGATTTTTTTTATTTATTTTTTTTTTGCCTGGAGATTAAAACCCGGTGATGCGTATTGATCAAACATCAGTCGAATCAAAAAATATGAAAATGCTTGTCTGGCTGTCAAGGTCATTGTCAATACATCAGGAGAAACCCGAGTGTTTTTTTGACTGCAGTCTCGGAGAGTGGGAGGTTCAACTTGTATTTTTTTTAGCTACGGCAGCACCAGAAATATCTTGAAGGCAAAATAAAAAAGGAATTTCCTTAAAATCAGTGTACAGATTCACACAAAATGGTGTCTGTATCTGCAGAGATCCAGCCCTCTGCCTGTCATCTCACATTATTTTTGGTGTTAAACTTTAGGCAGTGATTGTATGAAACCAGCCAAAAACAGTGTGCACAGTTATGAGGATGGGACTTTACATAAATATAGCAAACAGGTGCTGGATTATATTTACAAATTGCAACAAAAATCCTACTTTTTCCAACTTTTTTACAGCTATATTTCCATGAAATTATGTCCAAACTTTCCCGGTGTCCTGAGGATGTTCCCTCTGGTGATCCCAGGACTTGTCTTTTAGTACTAACATGAGGTAGACTCGTGTATTTTTAAGTGGAGTGGCTCATCAATTATTAGATAGATTTCCACAAAAATTTGGAATCAGATTTAAACATCAGGAGTGTGAAATGTTTCTTTTACACGCAGCGAAAGAGAGAAAGGTTCAGATTTTTGTTGTCAATGTGATGCAGTGTGTGTTTGGATGGATAAATGCTCTCTTATTGTGAGGTTTTGCAGACATGTTGTCTAAGCCAGATGCTAAGTGAGGATTCACATGGGATGGAAAGTGTATGTGTGTGTGTATCTGTGTGTGTGTGTGTGAGTGTGTGTGTGTTTCGGTTGGTGTGTCTGTGTCTGCGAGTTCATTCTCCAGCTGTCTCATTCTGCGCAGACCACATTAATGATAGAACAGAGGCGAGGGCCATAGACTGCTCATTAAAGAAAGAGAGTGGAAGAAGAAATGTGAAATGAAGAGAAGCCAGACTGCAGAAGAGTACGCAACACACACACACTCACTCACGAACACACACACACACACACACCCACCCACACACACACACACACACAAAAATAGAGAACTAGAACAGGAGTCTGAAGATTTGAGACAGAAAAAAAAAAAAAAAAAAGTGAAGATATGCACAAACAGCGCAAAGAAGAGCAACAACATGACTCAGCACCTGCAGGGCAACGCTCCTCCTTCCTCTCTCATCACCTCCCTTGCTCTTCCTTCCTCCTCTCACACTCTTCCTCCCCCCTCTTCCTCCTCCTCCCCCCTTAATCTCTCTCTCTCTGTCTCTCTTGGACCAGGCCTCCTTCTTTCCCGTCACATTATCGCAGCAGCTCTCTGGCACTCCTGCTGTTGATGCTGCCGTTAATTCGCACACCCCAGCTCACCCCAACACCACCCAACCACCCCCACTTGTCCCTGCGGTTCTGCTGACTTGGGCTGATCTCGCCTTTTACCTTACAGGAGGAAGGTCATCCCTCCATCTCCTGAGTGGTGATGGACAGAGGGTGGAGGGGACAGGAGGGGACGGGGGGGACAGGAGAGGGGGAGCATATGGTTTGTAACTTTAAAGCTGAGGCAGATGTTTCTCTCTGAGATCAGTGGGCTGGAAAATGTGTCATGCTATGATCATATGATGGGATGTTTGTAGTGGTTATTGGCTCTAACTCGTGCACATGCGGCTCTCAGCGGTGATGAAAAGGGATTTAAGCTTCTTTTTTTTTCTCCACTGTTGCCTTTGTCATGATAAAAGAGAATAAATACTTGTTGCATATTTAATATCTGACTTCTCCAAAGTAGTGACACAGCGTGATTAATTTTAGTTTATTTCCATTTCAAATTGTTGGTTTGTGGCTGATCTTCAGTCTGCAGTAATTATGTAATTTTAAGGTACAAAAGTAACACTCTGTATTCAAACTGCCTGTGTGTGTGTGAGTGTGAGTGTATTTTTCTCTCACAAAGAAACACAGTCAGAAATAATTGAATTAATTACCTTGTTATGCTTTAATTTGCCGAAGTCATGCTAACATCAAAATCACATATTTAATCACCTTGCTGGATTTTTATTTTGTCTCGGTGATTTTTCTCTCCTCCGTGAGTTCATCCTTTTAAGCCTCTTATGTTGGACCTCTGTCCCGCAGCAAAAATGAGGTGAAATGACGGCGTGCGTGTGTAGAAAAAGGTTCGGACATGTGAGTCTGTGCCTGTATAACTTTGCAGAGCTCTGCGGCCGAGCAGACAGACAGGAAACACAGCCACGCGGCGGCCCGTCGGGCGAGCCTCTCCGCTCCGCTCCTACACAATCCTCCAGCTGTGGCAACACTCCACATGCCAGTTATATAAGTGAAGAGAATCCATCTGACTGCATAAGGTGTGAGATTATAAGCCAGGCTTATGGCTCAACACTCACACTCATTGCTTCCCTCGGCAGATTCAGCGTGATGCCCCATGATCCCGGCCTCACGTACAGCTGTCTGCAAACACCGAGCGGGACACCCTGCTGTAAACTCGCCCCCGAGGCGATTTTGTCTCCTAAAATGGCCACAGGAAGCGGCCAAGGTTAGAGCAGGACAGAGGATGAGGAGGAGGAGGATGCGGGAGGGGGAGGGTCAGCGCTGTCAGGCCAGGAGAGTGATGAGGGGCAGCCGAACCAGAGGTCTTGCGGGTGTTGGTTTCTCAGCATCCACCGTTTGACTGAGTGCCACAAGAGGGGGGAGAGTAGAGCCTGATGAAGAGGATGTTGGTGACCTGTCATACACCGCGTGATGGATGGAGAGGGAGGTTCAGGCTGGGGTTGCCACGGATGCATCTGTCTGCCACGCGAATGCGAATATGGCCGAAGCAGAGCATTACATAGAGCGATTTAAAAGCACTGAGTATAAGAAACACCTCGGGGTAAAAAATCTCAGAATGTAAAGAATGCAGAAAGAAAAGAGAAAGACACAAAGAGGCAGAAAAGGCTAAAAACTGAAGAGGGAAACTAAAAGCTGCCCTGCTGTTTGGAACAAATGTTCCTCAGTGCCTAGATTACAACTTTATGATGATTACTTTCATTTTCTTTCCTTCCAGTTGTTTTATTTCTAAGTTTAAAAGATTTTATTTTACTTTTTGACATAAATTTTTACAACACTACTCTATATCTTATATCAGTCTTTCCCCAATCAGTTACACAAGCAAGGATTGATGACGCAGATAAGTTCTTCATCACCTCGTTCCACCTTAAAATTGCAATATTGTGGTAAACTTCTGCACATGTCTCCCTACTCTCCTCCTGCAGAGGTGTAGTGGGTAGAGGTGGACCTCAGAGATATTTAGCTCACCTACACAGACTGCTAACTGTATACAGACAGTGAGACTCTGTTTCATCTCTCTCCTGGCTTCCATCAGGGAATTTTAGTTCTGTACAAATCGTTCGGTGTGTTGAGTAGTTTTTTAAAAGAAACCTGCATTTTACATTTTTACTGAGATCATATTCCACCAGTGAAAAGAGCCTTTAGAAGAAGTAATGACAAATATGATAGTTTTATTGTACAGAGTCACATTGTTCACCTTTAATTAAAACAGTGTGTTTGCACTGAGTGAAATATTCAGGGTTTCATGTTTTAATCATTTTATGCACATTTTCTCACAACTCAGCATGATATGTGTGACAATTTATAACACAGTTCTGTTAGTTTGTTCAGTTCAGAGACTGTCTACCAAAGAAATATGACAACAACATACAATAACGCATATATGTGCATGTCAGTGATAAAGCCCTCTAGTGGCCGTTGGAATAATGGTTCTTCCTCATTGGAAGGGAAGGGAGATATGTGGTGATGTTATAAAGCAAACAAAGTCTGCAGAGGACAGAGGAAGGTGTGGTTGAAACAAAATGTCAACAAAAGTCTCAACATCATCTTCGTGTTTCCTCTCAGAGTCATCGTTGTATTTTCTAACCACAACCACAATAATAGTTATGTAACCAAGACAATTAGCTTTCCCAAACCCTAGACAAGTTTCACTTGAGCCTAAACCAAACCAAACCAAATCAAACCAAATCAAACCAAACAAAGCAGTGTCAGATTGGAAATTTCAAACATATTTCATTCTAGTGGGCAAGTATAAAGGACATTTTTTTGGTTTTTAATATGAGACTTGTTGATATTTTAGCTGCACAGAATACTTCAAGTTTGTAACTGCTGACCTGCCAGTTGGTCAGTGAGGTTTACATGTTAAAAAAGTATATGAGTATGTAAAATAGCTTGTTATTTTTAATAGTAAATAAGGAAACTTATTCCTTCTACATATAAAGTAAGTTCGGACAGTCCTGTTTATTCTCTACTTTAAAAAGATCAACTTGTTTTCACTGCGAAGATCTTTGGATCAAAGCGTTCTGTGTGTAGCAAGTGTCTGATAGTCCCCTGTGTGTCTATTAAAAGGAAAAAAGAAAGAGGGATGTTCACTGAAATGAATGTGTTGCATGTGAAAAAACAGAGATTTCATCCTTTTTCACCTTTCACACAAGCGTACAGGTGCATCCTGGGACTTTCCAAATGTCTTTCTTCAGGCAAAATATGTTGAATTCCTTGTCTTTGGTTTCTGTGATGACCAAGTGCACCGAGAGAAAAAGGTGTCTGGGAACGGACCTGATGACATCTTCTCCATTCAGAGGACTGTTAATTAAGTGACAGTCAGACAACACAGATAATGACCTCCCAGCGGAGGTCCCACATGCCTCGGGGAGAATGCCTCACAATGAAATGTCGCAGCAGACGCCAGGCGTTTGTTTTGCTCACATTTTTCTGTATTTGGAAAAAGACACATCAAGAGGAAAGAAAAATGTCCACGCAGCAGTGCCTCTTAAAGAAATAGCGTGTCATTTTGGAAAATATGCTCAAGTGCTTTTTATCGAGATTCAAAAGAGATGATCCCACTTTAACATCCGCACAAGAAATGTGAGGCAGCAGTCAGTGCACGCTTAGCTTAGTTTAGCTTAGCATTGAACTGGAAACAAGAGGAAAAGGAAAAGGTTGAGCGTTGCATTGAGCTATGAAGGTAAATGAAAACAAGTAGTCAGTGCTTTTGATGATTTAAATTACTTTTGCTAGACACATTAGAGACTTCAAGTCTGAGAAAGACTCACAGTGTAGCGAAGAACTGAGGCAAGCTAGGCTATGAAGGTGTAGCTAAGCTAGCGTGCTGTGAATTCTGCTGAAGACGGACAAGTTTGACAAAATGAATTTGTGATTTTACTTTGCAAATTCATCACAAATAAAGAAATTTTCAGGGTCAGTAACAAATGTATAGATATTTTACTACCTTTTTTGTATTAAGTAGTCAAACTATGCAGCTCAAAGACTAAGTATTAAGGTGGAATGTTTTCTTACGTGTTATTCAGTGTATGAACATTCAGAGTCCATGAATACACTTTTGATGTCAATAAGTCAACTTTGACCATTCAGCTTGTTTATATTGTTTCTTTTGCATGACGTATGCTTTAATGATAATTAAATGTTGAAGCACTTCAAAAAAAATCTCTATGAATTTCAACCGGATTATCTGAGCAGCTAATATTCTGTTTCCCCCCCTTTGAGAAAAGCACTAAACCTATTATACCTCATACACCTCACAGATTGAGATGGTATCTGTCTTCTTATTTAATTCTAAGGAGGAAAAGTGAAAAGCTTATTACCCAAAATGCTGAGGTATCCCCTTAAGGTTTGTTGCCCTTTTCTCGGTGGCTCACGCTGGGAAGCACGCTGTGGTTTTAAATTAATTTAATGAAGAGAACGTTTGAGTGGTTCAAAATTACAACACCTCATCACAAATGAACTTATGCAATAAAACAAACATTGCAAATAGAACTGATGGTAATGTGACAGATTTATTTTGCTCACAGTGATCTCAGTGCCTCAGTTTTTTTTTCGAAAGTGTGTCTTCGAGCTCGCGAACGAGCTCATTTCTCGACAACAAACAGACAACAGAGCAAATCTCAGATGTCTGACATTATGTCTCGAGCTCGGAGTGTTAATCTAATTCTGTGGCTTCTGAGTGAGGTGTTGGTCTAAGTGAGGATGTTAACAGTCTGTCGCTTCACTCGTGCTGCCAGGCGCCGCTTCCGTCACTGCAGATATTTTCTCCTGAGCTTCTAGTTTTTTGTTTTTTTTTTTTTTATTTTTTGAGAGGAAGGAAGACTGCTGATGCTAGGTGAAACGGCAACGCGGTGCTGAAGGATTCCCGTGGGGTGACCTTGCTCTTTTCTGAAACATCCTCTGCCATCACTTCATGCAAAAAGAAAAAGGGAAAAAAAGGATCAAGGTAGAGAAGGAGAGCAGAGGATCTCTGGAGCATTTTGAGTATGGAGCAACAGCTTTATTTAAAAGGAGTCTAATGTCATCCAGTTTTGAGGACACTCATGATACAGCTGACAGGAAACACATTAGAGTCAATTTGCTGCCATCACATTGAGTGTAGTATTATGTAATTAAATGATTAAAATAAGTCTAAAAGCTAAGCAAAGAGAGGACTGTAGAGACAGAAATGTGACGGAAATAAGACCAGATTTCCCCCCTTTTATGATGTTCTTTTGTTGAAAGACAGTTACAGTATGTTCATCTGCCTGGCAGGCTGTAGAGAAATAACCTACAAGTGAGTGGATGGCTGATTGGGCACAATAGAGTCCATTGAGTCCTCATCACAGAAGAATGAGGTCTGCTACAATGGCGGTGTTATCTGTGGGGAGAAGGAATGAAGAGCTCTGATGTGACAGCCTCACTAACAGCCTCTGACAGGACCCAGGAAGCCACAAAGACCACACTGTAGCACTGTAAATGCACCGCAGTGAACGGATCACAGCAGTGTGTGCGCCAGTGTGTGTGTGTGTGTGTGTGTGTGTGCAGGCTCTTTTCTTAAATTTATCCACTGATGTGTGATTGAGCATGCTCGCCATACCGTCTCGCGGTCAGATACAGTTCGCACCTGGTGGCTCGACCGTGCAGCATCTTCCGCTGAGGGCTGTGGCCTGCCGGTAGTTGAGGCCTCGATGTGGGTGCGAATGCGGGTTGCAGAGAGGGTTTGACTCGACTGCAGCGAGAGCATGTTATCATTCTTTCATCATCAAAGAGAGAGTTTCATCATCACAAATGCAAAGATTTTAGCCCGCAATTAAGGGTTCAATATGTAGAGTAATATTTGATGTGAACGTCTCGGGCTCAGGGAGATTTCCAGAACAGGAGGAGATCAAAAACGAACCAAGTCGAGCTTATTTGTAAAGCCCAAATTACTAACATGCAAAGTCTCACTTGGTTTTAAAGGCCCTCAACATCAATGATTCCTGAGGCTGGTTGAGTTCTCACAGAAAAACAAGGAAAAACAGCGAAAAAGAAAATTCTAGGGCTTTAGAGAGAGAAAACAGAGAATCCATGATATACGGGATGTTTAAAATATAGTAATCATGTCATTAAAAGAACATAGTTTTATAATATTAACACTTTGCAGATGTAAATATCTCTGACTCTGATTTTTTGCTGCATCCGTCTTCTCCTCACTTTGTTTAAGGCTCAAGATTTTGCTGGTTTTTTTTAGTTTTCTACGTCATATCTGAGCTTGAAGCATCCAAGAACAAAGAACAGCAGTCTTCATTCATGTATTGAAATGTCTTAGCCACTGTACGCTCATCTTTGCTGCCATGGCTGTTGCTTTTGTTGACTATTGTTGTTTCCATGTTGGCAGCAAATATCATGACTCAATACAGGCGGATCATCACCTAACAGCTAGTTGACAGGCGGTTTGTGTAGCTTTTGGGTAAAATCAGGATACCTAACAGACTGATGATACATTTTTTCTTATGTATTGTGGATGTAACCGCTCAAATTTTGGCAACTAATTAATGAACTCAAGGCTATTTTATGGATTTGAAGCTGACTTTGTTGAATCCTCCTTTGGTTACGACGTCACTAGCCTTCAAAAAGCATATGGAGCGCATGTAGTTTGCTGAAACGGCCTTGTTTCCCTCCCAAATTCCCACGAGTGAGAGCTGAATTTGAACAAAAAGGATATTCTGGGACAGTTTTTGAGATGAGGTTGCCAGATTGAGCCTTGGTTCCCCAGCCTCGGTCTGTTTGTCTGCTAGACCAGCTGTGATGCAGCCCTCTTTGGAGAGGCAGACGGAGAACATGCAACCTTTATTCTGAAAAGCCAGGCCCGCCGGGATGACGGCTCCTAAAACAGCGTCAGATGGCAGCGAGGACTGTGGGCATGAGGGGCATTTTGATGTGAGTCAACAACAGCCTCGTAAAAATTTCGAAAAACCGGAGCGAGTTTAGGAAAAAAACAAAATAATGGGGATCGCCGTTTGTGTGGCGAAAAAGTGGTCGTGTTGGTTTCTGTCACGAGTCGAGGAAGGAGAAAAGAGGAGGATTTGGGGTTGAGAGAGCTTTCTGAAATATTCCCAGAGCTCATCATTATTCCATCACCCCTCTGTAGTCAAGCACATCTCCCCTCTCTATTAGCACATACAGTACTTCTACAGTAGCAAGATCTCATCTTTGGTCCTGCTGATTGGTATTCACAGCAGAGCAGAAAAGAGTCCTGCAGAGCAGAGTTTGGTCTGCGTGCGAAACACGAGACGGGAAAAGAGAGAATGAGAGAGAGAATCAGGAGGAAAAAAAAAAAGTGATTACTTCTCTGTAGTCAGGCTGTTTCAAAGCCAGCTCTCCCCCTTTTTCTGTCAAAAGACGAGGCTTGACGTCGAGGCTGAGGGCAGGCACGCACCGAAGATCTCTTCCTGTTTTCCAAACTCCTCCTTGCGTTCTTTTAGAGAAAAAAAAAAAAAAAGAAAAAAACTTTTCTCCCAGCTCGTGGATGACGACTCTGAAGTGTTCCTCTGCCTCAAACTTTGCATGAACTTCCTTTGTTTTTACAAAGGCTTCTGGGAGTTGAGAGCAAATGCGAAAATCTTTTTCAGATTTTCTTTTCCCTATGAAAAGTCTCTGGCGCCTCACTTTTGAGGTTGTGGCATTGCGCATCTTTTGGTGAAAAGTTTTTCCGAGGCTCGTTGGAACTGTAAAGACAGTCGAGCGCGAACGCGGCATCCATCATCTGTCACTTAGCAGTTTGGATTTCAGATTTGCTGCTTCACTTAAACAAAGGCGGTGATGATGACAAGAAAAAATTCACCTCAGTCCAGTTTTGTTCTTGATATTTTGAACAAGTTGTCTCCCCCCCTCCCCCGAATGCAAAGTAATCAGAAAAAGCAATCTAGTGGAGGCTTTTGCTCCCTTTTCCCACAACACATTTCCAAGAGTTTCCAAGCCAAATATCCTGCTGTAACCTCCCTCATAACCCAAATCTCCATTCAGCTTTAATGATTGAAGTGGATTTAACAGAAGAGATCAGAGTTTAAAAATCTGTTTAACCTTCGTCCTCCCCCCTTCAGCTACAATCTGACCCTCCGTGATCAAACTGGAATTAAGAGGTGAATCAACAAGGATTTGAGCTCTCAGATAGAAAGAACAGGTGGTCAAATATGCTGCATGTACATTTACTGTATGTGGGAGTTTGTTGTGGACTGTGATTAAAACCTCGTGTGCTTGAAAACATGAATTTCCATGTGAATTTTGGGGTTTTTTTTATTCATAAAGCTTTGAGAGAGTTTAATTAGTTTGACCTCATCCAATTGGGAAATGTGCTCATGAGTGTAACCCAGTGACACACAATCTGAAAAAGTTCATGTTTGATTAGAATGGCGATGGGTTTAACGCTGAATAACTGGAACCGACTGCTGACCTTTTCACTTTGACAGAACAAAGCCATTTATTCGATAATGTGCTTATTTTCATACCAATTTGTGCTCAGCATGTGGCCTTTTTTTATTTTAAAAAATGTTTCAAATTGTAATTCCACTGATAATCCCCTTCTTTTCTACACAAATCTGTAATTTTATTACATCCTTTTTTCCTATAATTTTAACAGAATACAAATACCTTCATTGTATCCTGATTACTTAAAGAAAACTTTCCCTCTTTTTAAACCAAGGCCCTATTTTTACATGTTTTGGTGTATAAATGACAGGTACTTAGCAGATGCAACATGGCTGCAATGACTTCAGGTCGATTTATGTTAAAATCTGTTTAATGATGTTTTCAGACATTTAAAGTAACTTTTGCAGCCTGTGAGTGGCAGAAAACCAGCTTCAGTCAAAGTAGTAAATATGATCCTAGTTGCCCCCATGATTACTTTGCAGCCAGTGCAGCCTTGTCACAGCTCCCCCTAGAGGTGATCTACTGAAACAGTTACAAAACTTTTGGAAAGTACCAATCTTTTGCACACCAAAACGTGTCAAAAAGGACTCAGGTTTATGAATATCAGTATGTCTTGTTTTCACTGTGCCATGTACTGACCTGAACTCAGCATCTGTGAAAATACTAGAATTTTAAAAATGTTTTGTCAAGTACAACAACAGTTTTATCTAATTCTGCAGTATTGATCCCTATGTAAAGGTACATGTCACTTAGATAGATTTCCTTTCAGATATAAACCGTTTAGAGAGACCACCACCTTGTTTTTTATCGACTGCTCATGATTAAATCTGTCTCTGCAGGTAAAGTCCTGAACACGGACCTGCGTCACTACCTCAGTCTGCAGTTTCAGAAGGGCTCGCTGGACCACAAGCTCCAACAGATCATACGGGACAACCTCTACCTACGCACCATCCCCTGTAAGTACGGCGGAGCATACGGGCCCGAACGTCAAACTCTTATTGGCTCCACTCATACTCATGAGTGCATGCAAACACAAAGAAAAGCAGGGATGTGCAGCGTGACCTACTTTCAGAGCATATATGCTTTTATCTGAAGCACCTTATGGGAACAATGAGGATGTTCTGTACACGTCACACAGCTGGAAATCCAACTCACTGGATGGAAGCTGCGCTAATGTGTTCCCGCACTTACACTCACCCCACATTAACACACACACACACATACACACACACACACACTCCCAGCTCTCTGTCACACATTTTTTTACAAAGCACGCACACTTCAGTGTCACCATAGCAACCCCATCCAAGGACATCTCTCAAACCCCTGTGTAACTTATTTACTTTTGTACGGTATCATCACAGTGATCAAAGTCATATTCTCTTCCATAAATAACCTTGCATTTTCTCTCGGCTGCTCGCCGTTCCCTCGCTGACATTCTGCTCAGCGGGGCCGTCACCAACTATTATTCTTTGCTGAAGTCAGTAATGGAGTGGTAAATGAAAGTGTGCACTGTGGACCGCTGCAGAGAAAAGCAGCTGTATACGTCTGAGGAGTGTCAGGATTTTCATACATAATGGAAACAAAAAAAACCAATTGATTGTGCTTTTTTTTTTTTAAATCAAACATTCATTTTGCCAAACCGCCGTCGATCGAATGGTCTGTAGGTTTGCTGCATGAAGTGGTAGTGGTTAATGATGACACCGGTTTTCTGGGTGGATAAATAGCGTGTTAGTTGCTTTTTGCGGTGCAGACATAAACCTCGTATCTGTAAAATGTCAATTTTCAAGAGCTCAGGGTGGAAAAAAAAACACATTTCCAGCCTGACGCCCCTGTGTTTCCTTTCTTTTTTCTTCTTTTTTTTTAAAAGAGTATTTAAAGGGTTTTGTTACAGGCTTGAATATAGTAATCTTTTAATGAAAATCATCAAAATTAGTGTGACAAGGCTGTCAGTACAGAAGAGGTGTAAATTAATATCCTGATTAATGTTGTGTGGGTTGTAGAAACGCAGGTTATTTTCCACAATGGTTCAAATGCCTCCAAATTTAGAAATACAGATTTTTTTTTTTTTCACAGGTAAACAGCAGCTGTCTGCTGCCTCTGCAATTTGCACTCTAGATTTCAATTTCTACTCAAAGATGATTATCAGCTTAAAAGTACTAGGCAGTTTCTTTTTCATTCATTTGATAAGACCGAACAAAAAAAAAAAGAACTTAGGACGTCTCCTCTCTGATTCGTTCTCTCCTTAAGTGATGCTGCCTGATGTTGAAATGGACTGTGAGCATCTTTTAAATGGTTACGAAACAGTCTCAGTTTAATAAAAATGTGCTGAGAGTGCTGAGAGTGAATTGACGTGTCCGTATGTGTACTGAATTGTTGATGGAGCCACAGGCGTTATTAGTTTGTGGAGATACATTTGAGGGTTCGAGCATCATTTTTGGTGCCATCTTGTTGTTTTTTTTAAGTTGGATTCGACCATATTTGGATAAGAAGGTGGAGCCTGTGAGGATGCATGTCGCTACCAATAACTATGTAATGCTACGTTAAGGTGTTTAGCAGACAGCTAGCAGTCACTTAGCGCAGCCACTTCCTTAATTATCCAAAGCTTTAAGCCATAATTTAACTTAAACAAGTGAGTTATGTAAAAAATTATCCCTGCACATTTGTCATCAGTGAGCAAATGAGGCTCAGGGAACGAAACTGTTTCCTACCAGACTGTCAACATGTTCATTTCTGCAGTTAACTTTGGCATTTTAATATGAGACTCTATGGGGATTGGCTTAGTTTTGGAGCCAAATCAAGTGGCCATTAAGGCACTGCTGTTTTTGGCACGTCCATGTTGGCTTCATGTTTCAGTCCCAGATCTTTTATAACAGCAGCAGTTGTGCACACACACACCTTTTGTCCACACAGGCCACCAGAATCAGCCTGATTTAAAGAGACATTTCATTGCATTTGTGAAACCTCGGATGACGCGTGGAAGTGAAATTACATCAACAGGAGGAGGGTGACTATGACACAGTATCCGTAATTCTGAAACTGTGACGATGCTCACGCAGACGTTTCGGCCCCGAATATTCGCCACGTCCTGTTGACGAGTGACTCTGCTCGCAGAGGCGCCATAATTGAGTGTAGTCAAGGTTTTAGTCACATGAAGAGCGACTCCTCCTGAGGCGATGACAGGCTCTTAGGCACAGCACTGTCACAAACAAGCAGCATCTCTGCTCTCCTACCCCCCCCCCCGGGGCTGGAAGTCGCTCGTTCAGAGGGGACTCGCATGCACAAGTGTGACATTTTTCAGAGAGTAAGCTGCTTACTTTTCATGTATATTTAATTTGTTTATTTGTTTGTTTGTTTGTTTGTTTGTCTGTTTGTTTGTTTGTTTGTTTGGAGTTCTTCTTGTGTTGGATGGGGGGGGGGGGGGGGAGTATCTTTCTTATAGCTTCCCTGCACCACTTATTCATCCTCTCCATCTCCTTATTTTTGTACATTTTATTGTCACCGTCTGTCACCTTCGTATTCGCTCACTCTTTCTGAGCTCTGCAGTTTCCCGGCCGGTCGGTCGAGTTCACTGCAAGTTTCTCAGCTCAGCTAAAGTGGATGGACAGAAGATGATTACAGAGTTTAAAAAAAAAAAAGGACGCCATCAGTGATTTCTCTTCAGAGGACATAGCACCCTGTTATTCCCACCTGCTCTTTCATCAACACACAAACACACACACAGAGACACACACATGCCTGCTTTCAAGGCTCTCTGTCATCCGCATTCACCTGTACACACCACCTGATCTTAACTGCTGCTGCAAACATGGCTTTTTTTTTCTATTTCCTTCATGTAACAATGGTGATGTTCGTCAAGGTTTTACAGCCTGTAACCACCATTCATCAGGAGCAAGCCGGTGGGCTCGCTGTACGAGTCGCACTCTCTAATCCCCGGCTTGAATTACTGTCTTAATGAGCAAGAGGCCAGGACTCGCACATTGACGGCACCTCCATCATTCGCTCGCTCGCTTTCACTCTCCCATCTTTCACTCTCTCCATTTCTCGTTTGCTCTTTCTCTGTTTCAATTATCTTCATCTGCCTTTTTTTTTTTTTTGGTTTCTAACTCTGGTTTCCTTCAGTTTTTCTCATATTTTACAGGTCGATTTAGATTATTGCATCCGTACAAAAAAATGGGAAAAAGACATGCAAAAGCTTTTATTGAATTAATTAGACTGGTTGCAAACAAATAGATGAAGTATTAACATAAATCTGCAGTTTTCGTGTGTTAAAGATTTTTGCATTAAAATGAAATATCTAAGCTGCACCGTATCAAATAAAACATCCCAGTATCAAATGAAATTAAAAGGTTCATATATGGATTTCAAATGAGCAGTTGTGGGTCCCAGATTGAACACTTACAATAATTAGATTAACATACAGTTTGCACATATTTACACTTAAATATTTAATGAAACGTGCTAAGTTTGAAATCCAAACATCAGCTTTATTTTGAGGCATTTATTGTTTGTGCTAATGCCTTTTGCTCAAGAATTATAAATAAAAATGTCATGTCTGCATGCTTTTCAGGGTTTCACTTTGTATTTAGTTACTTCTGCAAGCAACTGCTCAAACTATCACTAACCAGAGTGAATCACAGTGTGATGCAAACACAAGCATATGATACTCATCATATGAGTAATAAAAGTCTAAACTCAGGTATAAATACAGTTACTCCCATTAAATATGATTAAAGTAAGGCATAAGTCACTTTCCTTTGTATCTTTTTTATAATTACTTAGGACTAATTAAACTTTTATGTAATTTTCATAAAGACTGAAAACCTGCTTACATCTGAGGGCATAAAGCTGCCTCTTATGGCAGACTAGCTTTAACAAAGGTTATCTGGTAAATGTGGTGAAATGAAACAAAGATTACCGTCCAAAAAACACGCTCAAGTACAATAGATGTATAGATTTAAAAATACGACATGAAAAGTACTTGTTCCTTAGAAATAGTATAATATTTACCAAGGTCAGGATTCGATAATGACTGACTACCCACCCTTGGACACAATTCAAGGTGTTTGTTGAGGAATCGTCTTCTCTGTGGCTTTTTCTCAGCTCCCAAACTCACTGTATCTTCTGTTTTTACTGTCTTTCTGCTGTTGTTTTGCTCTCGCAGCTTTACCCTCTAAACGTGTTGAAAACATGCTTCAGTCACTCATCTTTTCTGGCACCAAAACTTGAGAAGTAATTTTCTCATTGCGGAAAATCGATACTTGAGGTAAAAGCATTGGAGGCAGTTAAATGAAGTCCTGCTATGCTGCAAAATCACAAATTAAAACACAAAACAATTTCTTGAATGTGTCGAACATCACAAATTGCTGATAAATGAGCATCTCTGAGGGGGAATTTATCACCCAAAAAACGTGTGTGACGATCACTCAGACAGCGAGAGGATTAGCAGATTGTGTCACTGTGCCAATGGTCCACTTTGCTTAACTACCGGCCACAGCGTTGCACCGCAGCCGAAGCCGATCTGCGTCCCACCAACGCCACGGGGTCAATTCTGCTGAGCCACAGCGCTTTGGGGCCATAACCAAAAGTATTAGTTTCTACTTTTAGGACGGTTATGAAAGCTTAAACAGGGATGTGCGAATTCAAACAAAAGAGAGAAGAAGAAAGAGGCAGCGCTTGTGGTCTGTAATGAAGGGGTAGCAGAGAAAGGAGACAAAGGGAGAAAGGTCTTAGCTGTCAGTGTGTGGTAAATCCCTCCGTCTCCTTCACTCGGGACAGACTTCATCTCATATGGACTCTGAGAGAAAACGCTGCAGGAGTCCCTGAAGGGCTCAGAGGAGGGCAAAAGGAGGAGGGTTTTTCTAAGAGCTCAGGGTCACACGCCGCTTTTTTGACACCCTGCTGAGATCAGAGATGGGCAGAGAAATTTGCTTTCGCTCACTTATGCACACATACACTGTGCAGTGTGTGTAAACACACACCGCACAGAAATTCAGGGATGGATTGGTACATGCCACGGACGCACAGCTGCACTCTGTGATATTTCTGCCTGTTTTACTTCGTCCATTCCAGCGGATGATTCTTTTTTTCTCCTCTTTAGTTTATCATAAATGCACTTTAAGTTAAAAAAAAATCATGTTTGAGTTTTGATCCATGAGTTTTTTTGTGTTTCTTGTTAGATGTTAATAGTTATTCTTTAACACGACAGCAGCAGAGTTTGCTGCATATATCGCACAGCTTGCCTCAGTGTCTCAAAAGCCAACATTTCAACAGCAAAGCCCTAAGCCCTTTTTTTTTTTTGAAGTGCCAAAAAAAAAAAAAACTATGCACGAAATCACCATGTTAAATTTATGGCCTGCCATTTCTGACTGACTACCTCTGATGTTCCCATCGTGACATCCTCTCAGTCCAGATGGTTTGAAAAATGGGTCTCAGCAGCGCACACGCCTGAGACCTTGCAAGACTAAAGGGACAATTAGTTTCAGTCCAGGATCGACAGACACACACAGACACATGTAAACACATGGCTTTAAGCTCCGTGTACGGCTTTAGCATTAAAGAAACAGTGTGATATTTTGGAAAATATTCTTATTTTCTTTTTTTTACTAAGGGTTGATAAGAGGCTTGGTGTCAATTTTGTGTTTGTTGTATAGAAAACTGCAGCTGGCAGCTAAATAGCTTAGCTTTGCTAAACTGGAAACCAGGGGAAAATGTTAACAAGGTAACAGAATTTGACAAAAAAAACACCTCAAAAGCTCTTATATTCAATATTAATATTGCTCACAATGTCTCACTCTCAGTCTCCTCTAAAAGTAAAGTTTGACAATGACAAGTTTTCAATGACAAGAAGTGAGAAGACATGGTGCAGCACAAGTTATGTGCTGGACTATTTCTCCACAGAGCACATAGTGAGGCATGACGGGCTCTGACACGCCGGCTCGATCCGGGTCAGGTTTGGGCCACATTTTTTAATAGACTGGACTTTGGCTTATTCACCCCTCTCTCTCCCCTCATTCTGCCAAAATGCAGGCGGAGCACATATAGGTCACCGCATGAAATCTTGTTATATTAATTCTGTTTTTTAAAAAAATCATATGTATGCATCTCACTCACAAGTTTTACACACATTTTACATGCATTCATGCATTGCACACATGATCTCCATGTCACAGCTCAGCCGGCCGTGCTGAGCATCATAAAGAATCTGGAGCATGAAGAGTTCACTGTGTGTGTTTTGCTGTGTATCAATAAGAGCTTAAAGGGATATTGGTGTCTGACTCAGGCTGGAGTCTGTAACCCATGGGTGGGGGGGGGCTCTATCTCTGACCCAATGGGGTATTTTTGTAATTGTGAGGTGGTGAGTGGGGACTCTGATCTGTCCGTTTTACTGATTAAACAAATTAGATGCTATTAAGTGAGCTCTAAAGGTGCTGGTTAACAGATTTCATCCTATTTCCAGTCTTTATGCTAAGCTAATCTAAGCTATATCTACATATTTACTGTTCAGATTCAGGAGTCAGAATCCCTTGTTGCATCTCACATCAAGAGGGTAATTAAGTACGATTCAAAAAAATGTCAAAATATGGCTGGTATGCTCTCCTTCCCCCCAGCGCCGCACAACCCCAACACATTCCCTGCTGTATTAACCAGCATTGTGTACAACTTTGTATTCTGACACAAAATCTTTGTTTTCTTTGATAAAGCCTCCTCACATCCGCACTCCTCCTCTCTTGTCTGGCTTAATTAACTGCAGCGTATCGACTGCACCTTTTTTTTTTTTTTCAACGTACACCGAGCATTTTGTCTGAAGGACCAGCCTCCGACGGTTCATTTGAAGGGGAATGTTCAGAGAGCAGACGCCTGTGCTGAGAAGCGAAGGACAACATGTTACTGAGTTCTGCTGGAAAGGATTTGCTGTTTCCACTCGGACGTTACCCTCAAAGCCCAGCGAGCTCTCATTATAGTGTCGGCCACTGATCCAAAATGAGGGGGCTTATGGTATATATCAGTGTGACATCCGGGGACGATGGCCCGGGGAGATTACTTGGCAGGTACATAACTGTGGCTCGAGTAATTGGGCTACAGGGGGACAATTCTGAGTGACCAAAGCCGGCGTCGGTGGTAATGAGAAGCTGCAGAGTTTGGCATTTTCATTCACACACACACACACACACACGCGATGCGATGTCAACCACGTTTGGTGACATAAACTGTGGTATGAAGCCACCAGTGCTGAGAGAAGCTTCTCTCCCTCTTTTTTTTTAATTTAAACTGTGTTTTTACTCCTGTGCTCGAGTGCAGAGAAGCTGTTACAGTCCAATTAAGCGAGAAAATATGAGAGTGGAAAAACAAAAAAAAAAGCAATGACAACATTAAGCTACGTAATAAGACACCGAGCCACAACAATCTGCAGGGCAGCTTCACTGCTAATTGGCCCAGACTGTCCAACTGTCAAGAAATCTACTGAGAAGATGCAAGGACGCATTTTTAAAAAGGTGCCATTGATTATAGCAGATTCAACCAATCTTTTTGAGGTTGTTTGAATGCAACACACACACTGTTATCGAACAGATCAGCAAATGCTTTTCATGTATAATTACTACAAAACAGAGCTGCTTGTTTGTTGCAGATGTAAGCGACGACACGCGGGGTCATACTGCTTTAATGTGTGAACGACTGCTGAGTCATTAAACTCTGATCCTGACACAAAGTCTGACTCATCTCACGGCGAGACATCTCCGGCGTCAGCTGATCACGCTTCCTGCGAGTTCGTACCGTCTTCTCCCCCCCGTTTGCGTCTCCTCTCTGAGCTGCTGCCGGGCTCCTCCATGTGCTCTCATTTCCTGTGACATTGGAAGTCAGAGGGCTGATTTGAAAATTTTTGAAATTGCCTCTGTGTGTGTGTGTTTTTTCTTTTTTATATGAATGCAAATGACTGTTTATGTCAGCCCCCTCCCCTGCGGTGGACTGGTGGCCTGTGCGGTTGTTTTCTCAGCCGTCCTCCTCCTGCCCCCTCGCCTCGCTGTCCCCCCTTCCTCTCCCAACCACTATGAAAAAAAAAAAAAAAAGGGATCCTGATCTGAGGGATGAATCCTCTCCATAACCACGGGTGACAGTAGATTTAGGTGACAGAGATTGCTGTGGAATGCGGCGCTGATTGGCTCGTGCTGTGCGCTTCTCGGCCTCCCGTGCAATAAATAACTGCGGTCCTGCCCCCCCCCCCCCGCCCCATTCAACCGAGGTTATTTCTATGGAGTTTACAGGCTGGGTGACACGCCACCTAATTAGCCTGAAGTGCAACAGTGGCACAGTCCTATTTATTTATTCATGGGCTATGGTTTACATAATCCACATGCTAATGTAATCATTTGGTGTCCATTTGTGCCTCGTGGAATTTTTTTTTTTTTATCCTGGAGTTAAAAAAAAAAGAAAAAACATTCAGTATTGAAATAGAGTTTGGCTTCACCACAGGAGCAGAAATCCGCACTGGCAGTGGCCTCCTGTTATTTGCATTGAGGCGACCGAAGCCACACCAGGAGGGTGACACAACCCATCGCCTCCATCATATTTCATGCCCCTGATTTGCTCAGCTGTTTTTTTTGTTTTTTTTTTTCATTTCAGCTGCAGCCAGTACATACATCAAGCCCCCCC
>JAQMCX010000028.1:5814901-5832350 GCA_029814765.1 Acanthurus leucopareius | reverse complement strand
ACCCTAAAAGACCAAACACCCTATCGGGGTTTTATTGGGTTGCCCATTGGGTTTTTTTTTCCCCTTTTTTTTGTTTTAATTTCCCCCCACTTTTTTTTTTTTTTTTTTTTTTTTTTTTTATGCTTTGAAAAGAGGAAAAATAAACAAGGTCAGGCATCCTCTTGTATTGCTCACATGGGTCGTATTTCTTCACCGAAGAGCTCGTGAATTACCTTCAATTTATAAGTGTACAGTAAGTGAGTTGTACTCAAGAAACAGAGCTAATGGGATTCTTACCTAATCATAATGGTCTCACTAATAGTCCCAAAAGACTCGACTCGCTGCTCATTACGTTAATGGTTCATGTATAGTGTTTTTTTCTCTACCCAGAAAACATTTTGTGGGAGTCATTTAATGCAATGTTCACATATTTCAGCCAACACGCTTCCTCCTCTAGTCTTTTATCAATCGCCCTGTCAGCCATGACCGTGTTATTCCCCCACCATCTCTCGAGAAAGGCTGATCGGAGGTCAAGACTCCAACACACATGCACGCCAGACAGGGTAACACTGTTTCTGTGGGCTTGCTATGATTGGTAGGGTACATGCAGGCTGCTTCAAGCTGGTCCTGAGGGTCCCAGGTTTCCTGCTAAGCACTCACATCAGCCATCTGCGCCAGACGCTGAGAGCGAATCTTTCTGGAGCTCTGGGTCCCTCCTCGGTCTCGGCGCCTCTGAGGTTCAGGTTGGGTCACTTTCTGAGTGCAGAACAGAGGCAGCCGGACAAGATCTGAACAGTGAGGTGTACTGAAGTGCAAGAATGGAGAGACGGCTGCCAGGAAAAACAAGATTCTGCACATAAATGGAGTTTTTTTCTTTTTTTCTCCATGAAAAATGGCATCTCTAATCTGCTAGCGCGGTTAGCATAAAATCCCGCCAAATCGAGTTCCACTTTAAATCTGTTGTTTTGGAATCCCGTCGTGATAATGAGACAGATTTTAACGAGGAAGGGAAACGGGCCTTGAGATCCAATTGGACGTGAATGGGAGAGCAGAATTCATGAATTAGCAGTGTGTGGTGGATGGGTGGATGGATGGTCGTGTGGCTCTGTGAGTGTGTGACTGTCTGTTCACGATAACGGCAGGATGAAAGTGTGTCCATGATGACCTTGCGCGGCGGATGCATGGCGCCCTTGACAACAGGAGTCTTTTCATTACCGGTGGCTGATTCCGGCACCATGAAATTGCTTGGACGCACTTTGAAAAGAGGAGGCTCGCTCTTCCCGCCTCATCAACCCTGTGACACGAGGATCACAAGTAACGTCGCACGAGCTCCCCCTGCTCATCAGCTTATGAGGCTTCCCGCCATTTGTAAAAGCAAATGGTCCCACAAATCTTCACTGACGCGCCGCTTTCACACACACCTCTATATCTGTGGCTCGCATTTATCAAGGGCCCGGACATGTTTGTAAGTAATTAATCACAGAGGTAGCGCCTGGCTGATGAATGTCAGCGTGTGGCAGGAGACAGGCGGGGATTAGCCAGCAGACCCAATCTCTCCTCGCTATCATTGTGCCACCCCTGTTAATGAAGCTATCTTTGACAAATGCGGATGTGTGTCGCTTAGTAAACACAGAGATGAGCGACGGGGTGGAGTGTGTGTGTGTGTGTGTGTGTGTGTGTGTGTGTTTGTGTGTGTTTGTGTGTGTTTGTGTGTGTTTCCCTGCTGCTCGGAGGAGGATGAGCATAGCTGCATTAACCCAGTTTGCTGTGTATTGTAGCTTTTGCACGCCTGAGGAGATGAGGCCGTTGCTTGAGATGGGTTAAGTTATCAAAAAAAAAGAAAAAAAAGAAAAAAAAAAAGCTGTTGTGGTGTTACTGTATCGTGCCGTAAAGCTGCTGGAATGACTGCGATGCATTCCTCCGAGCTCCCTTTTTTTCCTTCCTGGCATGCACAATATTGCCGGCTTTTCCTCTTTTTTTTTATGTAAGCGAGCTATGAGAAGATGTGGAGCTGATAAATGCTCGTCTTACATTCATGCAGCTGTAACGTCTGCATGTTCACGCTTAAACACATCAAAGGTTCATAATACCACGGTCCCATACGCAGCTGGGTCCAAATGAAAATAAGATCAAGTTTATGGAGGCTAATTAAATTTCTGAAAAAAAAAAAATCCCTGTTTCCCTGTGGTATCTCTCCCTTTTCTTTAATTAATCTTGTTATAAATCATGATTTAGCAGTATAGGCTCCATCTGTTGATTGCTTATTGTAGGAATCGAGAGAATATTTGAGTTCAGAAACAGATTGACAAAACATAAATATGACATGGACTGAGCAGGATGTGGCAAAAGGAATAATTGCACTAAACGGAGGGGGTGGTAATGAATATACACATTATTTATGAGTCTAAAAGAGGTTGAATAATTATGCTTTCTACAACTAAATTGAGCTCCACATACTGTGAACCAGCCATACATGGATAAATCTCCCGATGAGCTTAACTAGCAGATGATTTCACAAAATTTGCACTCCGTCTCATCTCTATATGGTGCGCTGTGTTATCCCGCTGAATATTTATAATCCCCAACACAAGGTTTTCTTCATTAGGAAGAAAAGCAAGCTGAGAGATAGATAATTGCTGTATTCAATGATCAGTGTAATTAGTTGCTGCCAATTTCCAAGTGATGTTAATGTTACATGAGTCATGACAGCTCTGCGGTGCCGTTATCGAGCGGGGGAGGGGGGGAAGCAGGGGGTTAAAATACGTGAGAGTCATGCAGAGAAAAGCAGACCTCTGAGATTTGCAGTCAACCTTCAGTGCTGGTGTGTGTGACATTTAGTGATTTGGGTTTTTGATTCGAATCGGATGAGCTGGAGTGACGCTGAACATGTGGATGATCTCTGACTGTGTCTCCTCTCGTTTAACGTACATTGATTTTGCACAGTTTGCAGCTCACTGCTGCACCTTTTCCTGCCATATTTGTCTGTGGCTTTTTTCATCTGTTCGTGACTCAAATCTGTCTTATTCTTAACTTCTTCTCTTACTACATCAGGTAACTACTACGGGACCCCGAAGCCTCCGGCAGAGCCCAACCTGGTGCAGCCTGACCTGGTGGATCAAGTGCTGTTTGATGAAGACTATGGTGGTGAGGTCCCCAGGAAACGCACCACATCAGTCAGCAAAATGGACAGGAAGGACAGCGCAGTCCCCGAAGAGGAAGATGACGATGAGAGGCCACCGCTGGTCAATGGATTGCCTGGTCAGTAAATGTCAAAGCACAGAATGTCACATTAAATAGCAGAGACTCTGCAATACTCTGTTTGTCCTCTGGTCGTGGAATTGCCATATTAGGTGAATGTCACCGTCTGTTTCTTTTGCACAACAGAGGACATTTGGCTCGTTGCAGATCGTATACACTTTAATGGACCCGGTGGGCGTGTGAGAAACCCTACGGCACCGCGCGCATTTCGATCTGTCACATAAAACAGCATTAAGAGATTGTTCGACTACATTCGTCTAAGAAGAGAGATCAGCTGTCTTAAGCTCTCGTTCCGTCCGCTTCTCATTCGTCAGCCGAGGTTATGGTGCTTTGCAAACCCAGATCAAATGGTCTTTACACATATTTTTTTACCCCAATTAGATGCCAGGTGAAGAAGGCCTTTGGGGAAAATGTTTCTGCCATCGCAAATGCTTTAAGACTAAGTTCTATTCTCTTTGTGTTCAAGAACTAAGTAACCATGTAGAAATTTTGCGTCATTTTTAATTTTTCCTTCATTTTTTAACTACTAGTTACAAAGAACATTCGAATGAGACTCACAAATCAAACTATCTTTCTCCAGAATGCAAAAATATAGCTTCAGCTTCTTAATTGTGTGGATTTATAATTTTTTTCTTGTCTTACAATAACAAGTAATAATAATAATAATAATAATAATAATAATGATAATAATAATAACATCAGTAATAATAATAATAATAATCAGCAGATTTGAGGATAATGAAGGTAACCACTGTTTTCAGCTCTTGGGGATGATCCACAGACCTCGCTGTCAGCAGCGTCTCTCAAAATCTGACAAAATAACCACATAATAATCTGCAGGCCTGGATACCACAGAGGAGATGCCTAGTTACCACAACAGCAAACAAAGCGTTCATTACTAATTTGCTGCTAAGCCACATTTATTGACAAAACGAGGCTGAGACATGTTGTCTCTAAAGTGACAGCACTCAAACACCTCGTACGTGCTGCTGGTTTCGGCGCTGATAAATCTTCCTCCATGGCGATGCTGTTGCTGTTACCTTGTAATAACCTGCACCACGGGTCACCTTGAGGGAGGAGTGTCATCCAGAGAGGAGGACGCTGTGTATGTGATCAATCAGGACAAGTCCTCGCCTCTCTCAGGAACAAATCTGTCCTTAATGCTCACAAGGAGAACAGCCCTTGCAAACAGAAATGGGTCACATACCGTGCACCGAACCTGGGTTTTTATAGTAAGAGAATTGGGGTTAACAACGAGGCAAGTCCGAGCTGAAACTGTTTTTTTTTCCTTTTTTTTTTTAAACAGAGTGAAACATTGTTTTGACAGTCACGGCTCAAACACTGCTTGCTCAGCTGTACAAAGGATTCACAGAAATCCAAAGTCTGTTTACCCAACCGCTCTGTCATATTGAAATCAAACACAAAAACGATGCCCAGACATCCAGGAGTTTCTTTTTATGGAAAGAAAACCGGTCACAAATGACTGCTCTGCTGCAGCCCACAGCTGTGGCAGAGCGGTCTCAGACCGGCCATAGATGGGCAGAGTTATGGTTGAACGAAAAAAAAAAAAAAAAGAGGTTTAATGGAAAATGTGAGGTCTTATTCTCTGAACTCTTGACTGCAGCTTCTCCTCACCCCCCTGTTCCTCCATCTCTGCTCAGACTCCTCCTTATCGCTCTTGCCCCTCCGTTGCCCGTCTCTCTGTAACCCATCTGATGTTTGTTGTCTGGTGGACCCTCACCCCTCTGTGAACCTGCGAGGCCCTTCGGCTCTCCTGTCGGCTCTGCCCTCGGGCTGCTGCTAGAACACACACACAACATCAACTTCAAACACATTTGCATTTCCTCTCTTCTGTTTGTTGCTTTAAAGATGAAGCACCAGTGTGTGTTTTTTTTGATCAGCGGAGGCAAAAGAAGAAAGTGTGTTTCAGACACTGCAGGAAACCAACCAACGTGTTGGTGCTTCTGACGGGCTCTGTGGTGATTTTTTTAAGCAATTATACATTCAATCAAAAAAAAAATTCAGATGGTATGATCTTTAGGAAATGAATTCCCTATAAAGAGCTTTTATGTGGTATGGGTAACATCTTTTGGCGTCATCCTCCGCTGTGACGAGGTTCGAGCCACATAAAGAAGAAAAGGCATGAAAAGCACTCGTGTTTCATCCTTTTATATCCATCTTCTGAGGGGAGGCATGAAGTGCTAAGTGAATTAACAGGGCCTTTGTTGCTTGTTTCATGTTTATTGTGGAACAGTTTCTCATTAAAGGGGAGTGTCTACAAATGCAACAGAACGTATGTGAAGAGCAGCGGTGTAAAGTGTTATCATACTGAGACCGCCTTCGGGCTCAAATGGCCCTTTCTAATGTGAATCCCTGCCTCTATCATTGCAACCCACGGGGAAGGTACATACCACACTTGGCATAAGCGTTTACACTGTGTGCACATGCAAATGTGAAAACAGCCCTTTGGCTAACACACACACACGCACACACACACACAGTCACTCACATGCAAATCCTATGAGTGACAACAGCTCTGCCTGCACACCCCTGCAGCAGGCAGGAAAACAGAAGGGCAGAGGTGTTTCTGCAGGCTAACCGTCCACTCTGTCTGCTCTGTTTTCCCCCTTCTTCTTCTTCTACTCTCTCTCTCTTTTTCTCTCTCTCTCTCTCTCTCAGAGCACAAAGAGGGTGCAGACTGGAGGAAAGCGGTGCCCAGCTACACCCAGTCCAGCAGCACCATGGACTTCCGTACATGGAGCTCTCTCCCCCGCGATGACAGCCTGGAGCCCCTGCCCCTTAACTGGGAGATGGCTTACACTGAGACCGGCATGGTTTACTTCATCGAGTAAGTGAGAGACACATCCCACAGGTCATGTGACCATTTAGGGCTGAAAAAATTAGTCATAAAAGCTAGGAAATATTTCATTTTAATGGATCAATTAAGTAAAAAGTACCAAAATTTGTCATTTCCATCACCTTTCAATATGAGGATCATTCACAGCTTATTCCTGACTTATAATAATATAAGATAGAGATAAGCTTTAAATCCTCTTCCAGTATGAGGATTTATAGCTTATCTTCATGTTATATTATTACAGACTTTTTTGTGTTTTCTTTAATTTTTCAAAACAGCCAGAACAGTGCACCTTTTCATCAGCTCATAATGGGCAGTTATAGTCATTTTAGAGTCATTATGTAACTTTAAAAGAATTGCAAAATAATCATTACTTTAAGTATTTTATACATTTTACAGTTTAGTGCAGGCATTTTAATGAATATTTTAATGAAAGTTTTCCCATTTTTATATATCAGTAAGTAAATAAGTAACAGAAGTGCCCCTGTTTAATGCAAAACAGTTCAACAACCTGAGCTGCAGCCTTGGAAATGATTATAGAGTTGAATCGTCCTCACTCAACAACAACAACAAAAAAAAACATTATAAAGTCCTGAATGTAGAATTTATTGCAGGACTGTGTGATTATGCTGCCTCAGTTTTGGCTAGATATACCTGTGAAACAAGCCACTTATATAACTCATGGCCTGTTATAAAAGGAGGAAGTTTTCTTTACTTGCTTGTGCAGTTCAACTCTGAGCGATTATGCAAAAAGTTTAAGGTTGATAATTTGTGGCATTGCTGTATTTCTACTTAAGAGTTAAAAACTTGCAAGACAAAACTGTCTGAGAAAATATGCAGCATCAGCCTTCATTCAGTCATCTCCTTCTGCCAAGTTTGAATTTGGCCTCCCACCTCTTCACCGTGCTGTAAGACGGAGCATCCTTCCCAAGTGTTGCATCAACGTCCCTGTGGAACTCCCTCAGTGTGCCCTGGAGACGGAGTTGGCAAAATGACTGCGCGAAGGCCAATATTTTCCATTTTCTCAGACAGTGCTGAGTTGCAATTTTGCTTATTCTTAAATCAAAATCGGACGGAACTTGAATAACTTCAAACTTTCTGCATAATGACTGAAAGAGCTGAACTGCACGTGCAAGTGATAAGAACTCACCTCCTTCCACTTTCGTCCTTGAACTTATCAATCACTAGTCATTGTATTTCTCTTATTGCAAACGAATTCCTTTCACAAAAAGAAAACAATGAACTGAATTGACCAACAAGATCATCCTGTGAGGCAGAAACTTGGTCCCATGTTGCCAAAAACACATCAATGAGCCACAACATTGCATTTGGTTGCAAGTTCTTTCATCACCATGACCATGTCGGTCCAAAACACACGTCAGCACAATTATGTATCAATCTGCAGCTGAAAATCTCTCCTGTTTAGGTAAAACTATCTTCGGGAATCAGGTTCACCTTTGAGGTAATAAGAAAAAGTCATAAAAACAGAAGCTGTAACCCTAAAGATGAGGTTTCAGGTACATGTTACCCTGATCAGGTGCAGGCAGACTGTTTGCTCGATGATGACGACTGAAAATTTAAGACAACTGACGACATGAGTGTTGTTACTTGTTGTTTTTTCCGTCATCTTACAACCACAGTGAGGTATGCTGCATGACGTGATGTTACAAATTAAACTGTGTTTGGTATATCTGATGTCACACAGCGTTTTGTATTTACCGCTGTCATCTTCATGCATAATGAAATGCAGATAAATGTTTCTGCTGGCGTCTAATCAGCCGCATCAGTTCTCATTAGAGAATTTTTTTAAAGAAAGGACACGTTCGAATACAAAGGAAATAAGAGATGGATTTAATAAAATATACACCTAATAATCCTTCCTTTATAGCAAACTTGACTGACAAGAGTTAAAATGATTCCAGGCACCTCCGTAAAGCTGCGGGATAATATAAATATAAATACTCAGATGTATTCCCAGGGACTCCCACAGATGTTTAGATCGTTTTCTTATGTAACTAAGCCAATCAATACTTTGATTTTAGAACAGTCGAGTAAACAAACCTCTCTCCAAAGGCCCTACAGGATGTGTGTACGTGCACCGTGCATGTGTGTGTGTGTGTGTGCACAAGCCTGTGTGTTTTATTCATATTTGGCTCTAAGCCACTTGTCTCTGAAGATATCAGAAGACCATTGTGATTTTCCTCCTGATTACACACCCCAGTTGTTTAACGCATTTGAGGATAAATGAGTTTGTCGTGTGTCACATTTAGGAGAGGGTTTTTTTTTTTTTACCCCCCCCTCCTCTGAAAAGGCCACCTTACCATGAACACGGTAAAGTGACGGCTGAATGTACACCGATGTATTACATGTTTGGTGATGACTTTTAGTAACCCTAGTGCTACAAAGAGTAAAGTTGTCTTTTTTTTTTGTTGTTGTTGTTGTTGTTGCACACCCACCGTTTTGTTGGCTCGTGTGATTCAGCGGCGGTTTCTCCGCTGGCACGGCTCTTTTGTTTTAGATATTTATTGGCTCTTCTTTGTGCTCGTGCAGTCACAATACTAAGACGACCACGTGGTTGGACCCCCGCTTGGCAAAGAAGGCGAAGCCCCCTGAGAAGTGCGAGGATGGAGGTATGTAGTGTGCACTCCACTCAGCTGCTCCGCTCAAGCATGAAGTCATCCCATTAACTACTGCACATGCATTTACATAAGGGCAGCCCCTCTCGCTTTATGTGATCCATCACTGCACACGTTTTCACACATTTAATTAAATTACCAACTAGGGTAAAATATGACTGTGTAACTTCTCTTTGAAACGACATGTCAACTAAGAGTAACCTGAGGCATCACGGTCACGTGGCCACGGTTTTTTTTTTTTTTCGGATATCCAAAGCCAGGGGTTTAAGGTTAAGGAATTCCACACGTGCCTTTGTATCCCCGGGATGCTAATGTGGGCTTAAGTGCAAGCAGAGACATAGAGCGGCCACGGCTGAAAGAGTGGGACCCTTCCAGCCGGGTTTTTAATGGATTTTTACAGGCGGACAGAAAGCTAGTTGGTGTGCTGCTTCTGAAAAGCAACTCCAAAGCTCTCTCTTCCGTGAAGAGCTCTCTTCTCTCTCTCTCTCTCTCTCTCCTTTTTTTATTCTCTCTCTCTCTTTTTTTCTGCCTCATATGTTCATCAGGGCATGACGTACATCAGCCATTCCAGTCGGCCTGCTTGTTGAAACCACATAGAATGTTAACTAAATGATTGCAGGCTATTTTCATGGCTACTTTCTTATGCTAAACATCCCAGTCAGGAGGAAAAATACACTGATAACTCCTGCTGTACCTCAGTACCATGTTGAATTGGTAACAACTCCCAGATGACTGTCTGCTGAACATTGTGCCTGTGTTTCCGCTTCTTTCTCCCATTGTGTTATCTCTCCCCTATTTGCATCCTTCCACATCACAATTGCACATTGTTTTCTTGTTGCAGAGTTACCTTATGGCTGGGAGGAAATTGACGATCCACAGTACGGCACGTACTATGTCGAGTAAGTTTTATCGATTTATTGATTTATGCAATTTCTCAGGCGCTCCAGCCGCCAACGTCGGTGCAAATTGTTTTATCCCCCTCGTTCCCCCGCAGATGCACATGACACACAAAACGCATTTCACCGGAGGGACCAGAGCACGAGTTCATATTACACTGCTTAGTGTACATTAGCAGTGAAACAGCATAAATCGATACTGTTTAAAAATAAACAAATGGATTATAGCACGCGGCTCATGTTGTTCATCCTCGGTGAGAAAACGCAGTTGAAGATTCCGATCAGGATTTTTTTCCCCCCGTTGTTTGTCTGTGGGTGGTGAAATGAAACTCTGCAGGTAACATTGCAGTGACCTGTATGTAAACACAACGCTGATTGTGCTCTCGCGGCGTTCATGGCAGCGTTTGTGGGGGCGCGTGCACATGCCCATGTCAGTCTGTACACATGTTCCTGCACACTGTTTGTATATTTGACCGCGTGCAAAATGCTTTTTTGTTTTTTGTTTTTTTTTTGTTTTTTTTGTGTGTGTGCTCACCACCACAGCAGGAAATCAGTGAAACATGGCCATTATAACAGCAGTGGAGAGAAGTGGGGAGATTTTCAACTAGAATGCATGGAGGGAGGAGGAGTGGGGGCAGGAAGGAGAGGTAGCAATCTGTTGTGATGAAAAGAAAATGGGAACGCCGGCGTTGTTTTATTGCTCAGACTGCAGAAGGATCCCTCCTAGGTAGAAGTGACATGAGAGAGAAACTCGCACTGTTTGGACAAGGAGAGTCAATGCCACATAGATGGAGCTTGTAGCTTCCAGTGTTTTAGCTTGAAATGAGCTCACCATGGAACAATGGCTGTGGTTTTTTATGCCACGGGGACAACAGGCTGTTTACCTTGTTGTAGAGGAACAGGATGTTGCCTGGCACTTGGGAGGTTCATTTCCTACAATATTAAACTGCTAAAAGCCACGGTAGTTTCCTTATATAAAGGGGAGCAAACCAGCCTTCACTGTGTGTGTGTGTGTGTGTGTATGTGTGTGTCTGTGTGTGCTGTTTATGAATGTTAATATAATGGCGCCACTATAGCATCCTTCTATTAGAAAATCATGGTTCCTTTATAGGGAAGGTGCATACATAATTAATCACAGAGAAGTGGTGCAGTAAGCTCAATAAGTCGGAGGTGTGTGTGTGTGTGTGTGTGTGTGTCTTTGTGTGTGTGTGTCTTTTAGAGTCTCTTCCCTCAAATCTGAGCCTCTTTATGTTGCAGCCACATCAACCAGAAAACCCAGTTTGAGAACCCAGTCCTGGAGGCAAAGAAGAAGCTGAGTCAGGAGACGGCTGCGATCCAACAAGCAGCCGCCGCCGCCGCCGCTGCCGCAGCACCTTCCCAAGGTAACACCCGCATCGCACAACATGCCCCCCATTTCAACTTCCCCTTTGTTTGAATTGTTCTAAGAGAGAGAGAGAGAGAGAGAGAGAGGAACAGAAAAAAAGTCTTTAAGCATGTCACAGCTGCAGAGGAGTTGAGTAAAGGACACGCAGAATGAGATTTTTGCACACACATGGAAAGCTGCCTGCCACATTGCTTCACACGGGACAGTGACCTTTAAAAAACATCATGAGATATTGCACCCTGTCTCCTGGGTTTTAAAGGTCTCCCTCGGGTTTATAAGACACGCTCGTACATGTATGACTGTAATTACTTCCACCAGCTTTCTGACTTACACAGTCATCCTCCTGTCTGGGTTCAAAACAACAGTACAAGAAATTCTAGTTCGACCGAAGTCCTTTAAAATGATGGTCGCTTTTGTTGCTGCTCATTTTGAGCTCATGCTTCCCTTTTTTTTATTATGCTCTCAGTAATTGATCAAATACTTCTCTGATGTATGATATTCAAGAACAACAGGAGCGGTTTTGGCTTTTATTGAGTCACGTAAAGTTTGAGCTCGTTCTATTTCTGTGCTCCCTGTAAATCATTCTGGCCACGAGCATCAGCTTATTGTCTTAAAATATAATTGTAGTTTAATTAGTTTGGCTTGTTCTCTGCGCAGAGGGCAACCTTTTCACCTCGCTCAGTGTGATGTGATAAATATGTTCTCTGGGAATAGAAAGCGCGGCCATCGTCTCGTGCAAGGTCATCTGAACGTGTCAACCTTCAAGTAGCCTTAAACAATGATGGATTGTCAAAAATGAGCCTCTTTCTTCCCCCCCGTTCGCTCACATAACACAAGTTTTTCGTCAGCGCTGCAGTAATGGTTTGTTCTTTCGGTTGACAAGTCATTTTTTTCTCCCGCAATAAACATTATGAATCAAGTATGCTTTTATTACTATGGATGTGTAATAGAAAGCAGTGCTGCAGCGGCGGTGGAGACAGACAGGCTTGTGGTGCTGGCAGGGTTTCAGGGAGTGAGAGAGGGAGTGCAGGGGAGGAGGCCGGCTTTTAGCGGTGCATGCGGCGACAGCTGGTGGAACAGCACATCAGAGAGGGCGAAGCATAATCAGACATTTCTCTGCTCAGGTGTGCTGGGCCCGAGGACGCCGCCATCTCACCCCTGATTACCGATTACACAACCTAGTGAGCCGTCAGACGGCTGCTGTGAGGAAACCGAAGTCTCATCAGATGACGGTTACACCTCAGGCTGGAATCCAGATTTTTACAGTTTTCCCGGGAGTTATAAATCTTAGAAATTACTACCCTTAAAACATAATTACAACTTATGAGTACATGTACCTACGGATACCCATAAGATGCAATCGTTTTTTTTTCTCTTGTTCTCATTTTCTTTTTTGTTTTCTAAACAACAGCCTCACTTGGCATCATTTTTATTGCATCATATCAGTTTTTATATCCCAGAATGCCCCCAAAACATAAATTTTACATCAAGGAGTGTAATTTTCTAATTTATTGGATAGTGGCAGTTTTCAGGTCAAAATTTCTGCAGCTGAACCTCCAAACAAACCAACATTGTGGTTTTTGTCAGGCAGCCAACACACCAGGCTTCGGGCCAACACATGTTCAGCGCCTGCTTTGCTCTGATTGGTTGAGTTCATTGTATACTTGTGACTTCACCTGGAGGTCAACCCTCATTTTTTAAATTCTTCTGTTTAAGGTGGATTTTGATTAAAAAAAATCAGCTGCTGTTGCTTCATTGATGTTCTAAGAAAGATGTTTTCCCAATTATGCTTTGTAATGTCGCTGGAGATTTACGACTCAGTTGAGTCAGACATGAGGACTCAAACACTGTGGCTTTTTTTTTTTTTTTTTTTTTGATGCGGTGGATCTGATGGTTTCCCTGCCTCTGGCTTTTAAACTCTGCCCACAAACATTGGCACTGAGACCTTCCTTGGACTCTCCCACACAAGCACAGGCTCGCACACTCAATTCCTCCCTCCGTTTCGCTCTCCCTCCATTACATCTGCCTGTTTCTTCACACACAAACACGCAGCGAAATGGATATTTTGGACCTCACTGGGAAGGGGGAGGGAGGGGGGAGAGAGAGGAGAAAACATTCCATGTTGAGTTTCTCAAGCAATTTGAATGTGATTATGTAAATGAGCTTTTCTTGATCCATGCGACAGTGTGGACATCTGGAGTCCGCAGCGACTGTGATAACTTACACTCATTTACACCCGTTCATGTCTGCGGCGGATGTTTACGGCCGCTGAATCATTTGATGGCACGAAGGGTCCATGCATTTAAATTCATCACACACCTCCAAAAAAACGTTACGACAATTTTTAGAGTGTTGTGAAAAAAAAAATGTGCAGTTGTTACCGTCCAGACAAACTAGAAAGCTTCTGCTGCTGCTGCTGCCGTTGTTGTTGTTTTGAAAAGTAGGAATGGAAATGGACACATTGTGATTGAAAGTCAGCGTCCTCTCGCTGTGCCACAGGAACAGATGAAGAGGTCGAACGCTTCATCAGACTCACAGACGCAGAGCTGCTGTTTTTTTTTTTATAGGGGGAGGCATAAACACAAACATGACTGAATCTTATTTTAGCTGCAGATCTCAAAAGTCACAAAGTGAGCAACTGTAATTTTAGCCAAAGGACACTTTAAAAATACATCTTGAAAGATGATGAGAATGATATTGAATCAGTTTTTTCATTGTTAGTCATAAACCAAAGATAAATGGATCCCAACAATAAGTACTGTCTGTGTGTCATCAACCTGAGATCACTTACTTTTTGAGGGATATTGACCTCAGCTGTTGTCCAGAAACCATTAAAACCACATGAATGAGCCACACTGCTGCACATGGTGACATGTTCCTACGTTACCATGAACACAGACCCTTTTTTCAGGGTCAATCCCACATGCAACCTGCTGGTGGCATAACGAGTCATTAGTGCAACAATGATGGTAGAAAATAGGTCTTGAACAAATATACTTTTTACTCCCGTTTGAGCAATTTTGCTTAAAACTACAGAGACCATCTGTTTTAGGATTTTTTTTAGCTTCTTTTAATTAATAAAAAGTGACCCATTATTCACAGTTTTACATCTTAAGTAGAAACTAATGGGCTTGTGGAGATGAACCAAAGCTTTGTTTATTATATGGGATCTGTTTATTACAGGAAAACCACAGAATAAAATGAACCTTATCGTTTAAATTAAGTTGAATTTTGAACATTGGCAAATATTTATTTAATCTGATTGAAACAGCTGTCACTAACATGCATAGTAACGGTGAAATTCTGTGTTGAGAAGTGTTGGTTTTCTTCAGAAGAAGTTCATTCTTTGTCTAAATTTAAATATTGAACAGAGGAGGCAGTTGTTGCATCTCCATTTATACTTTTTAATCTGCATGTTTTGCTAACTGCAGCTTGCTTTCAAAGACCGCCTCATTGTTTTTGTCGCCAAATTAAATTATCTTTGGTATCATTTTTTCCAAGTGCAGCTCAGAACTGTAACATTACTTCTTTATAGTTCTCTCCTGCAACTTGATTGGATGCTGTTGAAAAAGGTAGTTTCGGGGGAAATATAGCGTCTCTTTGCTGGAAATTTGTAGCCTTAACATCAGTTGAGTCAGGAAATCACAAAAAATGACTTGATTCATGGGACATTTTTATAAATAACATACTTTTTCATCTTTGGACTTGGAAGAATAAGATCATGAGTCATGGTGTTAAATGACCTAATCAAGTCTGAGGTCTTTTTTTTTGTGATTTTGTCAAGTCAGTCTGAAGTAATTTATTAAATCGATTCCCTGTCATGTGACTACAGCGTCGACACCACTGCCAATATAGCAGAATGCTACTTCTGGCATCCTGGAAGACAAACACCCACATCACATCCTCTCATATACAACATGCTGCTCACCATTTGTCACCGGCTGGCTTTCGCTTTTTACTGTTTTTGAGTCGACATTATAAGGCAGGCTGGGCCAGAGATCATCAGGCAGCGAGGGACAAATGGTGTGTCCATGATCTAAAGTGCTGATACAACTGTAATGCCAGATAGGGAAGCCGCTCAGATTAATGCAGTGTGACCCTGACAGTTGGTTATCTAGTGTATTGCGTATGCCAGAGCCAAGCTGCTGGTCCATATTGATGTTGCCGCTGACCTTAGGTTGTTCCTTACTCAAGTTTTAAAGCCTTGACACTGACAAACCCTCTTTTTCAGAGGCCGTGACTGCAGAATAGAGAGGACACGAGAGGACAGTGTGCTAAATTAGACAGTGTCAGGGGTGTTGTACTGCTGCTCTGCTCTATAGTTTTTAATGGGAGGCAGCACACAACAGCTAACGTGTAAGTTAGCATCTGAAGCTAACATTTCATGTAGTTTTATCCATCTGTTTCTGCTCCTGCTCTGCACTTCTCAAGGTGGGTTTATCTACTTTAAGCATGTACACCATGCCTGTTAATTAGAAACGACTAATTAATATGGTGATCCTCAGCACATAATGCGTTTAATTGATGTTCGCCGAGGACATGGATGGATTTTGCTGTCTTTCAAGAGGGATTTGAATTTATTTATCAGTGTTTTCCGTGTTTGATGCTGAGCTTCATTTGAAGATTTCACCTGTGTTTAATAAAGCTTGTCAATCATGCAAGCTTTCTCTCTATGCACATAAACCTCCCTTTCCAGCCTGTTACCATACATGACCATTTCACACACATATGCTTCGCAGGTAAGGGAGGGGCGTCTGGCTTCACTTCAGACCCCAGCCAGCTGAAGGGTGAGATGTACCACACAGCTCTGAAGAAGAGCTCCCAGGGATTCGGATTCACCATCATCGGAGGCGACCGCACGGATGAGTTTCTGCAGGTGAAGAACGTGCTGAGCGACGGCCCCGCCGCCCAGGACAACAAGATGGCGTCTGGTGAGCTTAACCTCCACAGATGTGGACATGATAGAAAGGGTATTCCTGTTTAGGTAAACACTGAAATCTCATTAAACCCGGCTGGAAGATCTATGAGTTTATACCTGCTAATTCTGCGGTATTATAGAAAATTATTTTGCAGCCAGCCTGTACCTTTGTGTGCAACAACAATGCACCTGGAGGTAATAATTTTACCTTTGTAGTGTTCACTTAACCTAAGCCTGTCCCCCGAGTTCAACAAGGCAATAACAACAACTCTAGGTCTGTCAAGGGCATAGTTTTATAGCAGACAGTCTGATTATAGTGGGTGTGAAGCCATCTAGCATCTTTGTTTTTTAGCTCCCAGTCTCACTGTTGCCTTGCAGCTTCTACATAAACCAATAGCTGTGAGCTCTGTGCATGTGTGAGTGTGTGATGGTTACAATTGTACAATGTGAGAGAAATCCACATTTATCTTCCCCCTCCGTGTAGTTGTAGCAAGGAGTGCTGTTCAGGTCTGTTCAACAATGGATTGAGTGAAGAAGAGACGGGAATAAAGTAGGATTGAATGGTAGACTGAAGATTAAAAAAAAGGAAAAAGAGGCACAGAGAGCTCCCAAAATGAAAAAATGAAAGAGCAGTGAAGAGGAAAGGGACATTTCAGAGGAAAGATCCGTCTGACAAAGAAAGGAGTGTGTGCCTTCTGAAGAACTGCAGGGAATGATGTCTAGATTAAACACCAGAGGAAAAAACTCTCCCTGTCGCTTTCTTTTATCCCTCTGTTTCAGGTGATGTGATTGTTGAGATTAACGGGATGTCTGTTCTGGGGAAAACCCATCCAGAGGTGGTGCAGATGTTCCAGTCCATTCCAATCAACCAGTATGTGGATATGGTTCTTTGCCGTGGCTACCCGCTCCCTCCAGATGTGGATCTTGACAGCGACGACCCTCTTCCGCCTCCTCCGCCTCCGCCGGCCACGCAGCCCCAGCAGACCCTGCACGGCGGCGAGGTGGTGACAGCCGTGCCCCTCATCAACGGACAGCCGTTACTCGTGAAAGGCGACGTCCTCCACGGCTCCTCACAGGAGCTCCACTACGTCACCACGGATGCCAGCGGTCGGCCCGTCGTGGCCGCCATGCCCAACGGGAGGCAGGGGGAGCGGGGAGAGGTGGCCGCGGCAATGCTGCAGCCGGAGCTGGTGAGCGTGCCGCTCGTCAAGGGGCCCGGAGGATTCGGGTTCGCCATAGCTGACTGCCCGCTGGGCCAGAAGGTGAAGATGATCCTGGACGCCCAGTGGTGCCGTGGCCTGCAGAAAGGTGACGTCATCAAGGAGATCAACAGGCAAAACGTCCAAACGCTGAGCCACGCCCAAGTGGTGGACATTCTCAAAGACTTACCGGTGGGCAGCGAGGTCAACGTGCTGGTGCTGCGAGGAGGTGAGAGACCGAGATAATCCATCCATCCATCCATCCATCCATCCATCCATCCATCCATCTATCTATCTATCTATCTATCTATCTATCTATCTA
>JAQMCX010000028.1:5756312-5810457 GCA_029814765.1 Acanthurus leucopareius | reverse complement strand
TCCGCCATCTTGCGCGCTTCCTCCCACTCCTCTCTTCTCTACCTCACTCACACACACACACTCACCCACACCCACACACACACACACACACACACACACACACACACACACACACACACACACACACACACACACACAGAAAACAAGCAAAGTTGCAGCAAACACAAGTACATTAGCATCTGTATCCTTTTGTTTCCTTTCAGAGGCGACAGAGGAAGAGGCTCAAGAAATGACTCCGGTGCTGGTGAACGGTTCTCCCAAGCTACCTCGCATCCCGATGCCCAGCGCTCTGGACCACGAGTCTTTCGACATCACACTCCACCGCAAAGACAGCGAGGGCTTTGGCTTTGTCATCCTCACCTCCAAGAGTAAACCGCCGTACGGAGGTGAGAGAGAAGTCTCTCAACTCCTACAGCAGCTGTGAAAGATTATGAGTGAAGTTTGAAGCTCGGCACAGTGTTTTGTTTTTTATTACTATTATTTATAGATTTAATAAAAATTTCTGTCTGGTATACTTTAAGCACAAACTGGATGAGTTAAAAATAATTTCATTTTAATTAATTACTTAATTAAGAAAATTTTGCAATATAAACACATATCAAAGGCTTTATGAGAAAGACTTTCTCCAAGACTGCTGTCTGGGAAAAAATAGAACATATTATGGATTATAGCAGGTATTTATAAATGAGACAGTGGTATGTGGATTTAAAAGCCAAGCATCACTTAAGAAGAAGACTCTTCTGTTTGCTCCTGTGTGTTTTATAACATAACCTCATTTAAAGAGATATAGGAAAAATAGTTATATACAAGGAGAGGTGTGTTTGTCCTTTGAAGCCAATACAAAACTTTGGTCTTTGCATCAAAAGATAAAGAAATTAACCATATTGAGTTAAAAGTAGACAGCAGTGCTGCTGGACTAGACAGTGAACCATCACGATGGCTTTCTAGATATATTTTAAGATTTTCAGAGTGGTCACACCGTCTGGGTCTCAATGTCTCATTTCTTTCAACATCTTCCATTTCAGTTATTCCACACAAAATTGGTCGAATCATTGAAGGCAGTCCCACTGACCGCTGTGGCCTGCTGCACGTCGGAGATCGCATCTCAGCGGTCAACGGGCGCTCCATCATCGAGCTCTCTCACAATGACATCGTTCAGCTTATCAAGGATGCCGGCAATGTTGTCACACTCACTGTGGTTCCTGAGGACGGTGAGTGATCACAACATGTGTTTGTGGTAAAACGTTGGACTGATAATTGATTCAGTTCCATGTGATTTTCATAATTCATAAGAAATCAGTTTTTCTGCCAGAGTATTGAATCAAACAAACAAGTGTGCAATAAGAAGATCTAAATATTTTTGTGTCAATGTTAAGAATTTACTTCTAAATTGAGGTATTCCTCTGAAAGGTTTGACTGAATATGAATGCAGGTGACATCTTCGTGTCACTCTAATGCTCGTTCACCTAGAAGGATTTATGCATTAGATGATAATGTGATTTTGCAGATTAAATTTTCTCGGGGTTATTAAAGAGAATTAAAAGATGGGGATTTTTTAGCTTAACTGGAATGTGAAGCATGTTGTTGATGCATTTCATGTGCTATGCAGGCATTTTTAACACTAATTGCTGTAAAATTACAATGTTATTCAGAATACAAGGGTCCTCCATCTGGAGCCAGTTCAGCCAAACAGAGTCCAGCTCTGCAGCATAGAGCCGTGGGTCAAAGGTCAGCGCTGCAGGATGAACGGTAAGAATCTGCTCTCACACAAAAGAAAAAAACATAAAAGCTAAAGCAAAAACAAAGCTTTCTGTTATCACGGTAATATGACCTTTGCAAACGGGTAGATTTTTTAACTGCAGCTATGCTGTCACCACACTAATTACCTGCCTTCTGCAGCTCTCGCTGGCTCAGTATCCTATTGAGCTTAATTAAGGTTTCTAGAGAGTCAGATTTTGAACTCCCACCATGTGTACCTTTAAAGAACAAAATGTGCACCAAGTCACCAAAGTTTGCCTTTACATGGCATGTTACAAGAGGAAAAACTGGGAAAATTATTGTGCTGCCTGTTATTTATGGTTTTTCCTCTCCTCACATTAGTATGGCCAACTCCTCCTTCACTGTTGGCGCTCTGGCTCTCTGCTCCCACCCCCACTTCTGGCCTGAGGAGAGTGTTCACAGGGGTAGATAGGAAATGTAACAAGAAGAGCCTCTAAAATTGAAAATAAATAACATTATAGCCTAGTTATGGTGCTATTTATACAGGGATGTTGCTACCTGCACTGACAAATTCATGTGAAATAAAAAAAAATAGAAACATAATATAAAGTGTGTATGTGGAAGCTTGAGAAAAAAATTCTCACCAGTGTAACAAATATAAATGTGTTAAAGATATTCAAGTTTACAATATAGAACATACGCTCTATAATACAGCATACAAATTAAAGTATTCAAGTGTGAAAAAAGCAGCCCTCTTGCATTCAATATTTAGTATTAAATTAGATTTTAAGTGTCGCATAATGGCTCTTTGTGTTTGTCGCCTGCAGCGTGCTGTTTACAGCATGTATTAGCTAAGAAATACATCTCGTTGTTTGTTTTAGTTATAACCTGGATGTGGAGGAGAAAAGAGAGGGAGGAAACTGGTCTGACCATAAAACTCTCCCAGTGAGCGAACAGGGGACGCTGTGTGTGACGGGACCCAACCAGGTACCAATTACCCTCCTGTTCCTATAAATATACATTGTCTTTAAAACAATCACAGGGCTCAAGCTGCTAAGGACTTTTTTTAAACATTAATTGCATATAAGCTTCAGTCTTTATGGCTGTATAAAAATGTTACATATACTATAATGTAGATATTTAGTTATATATATATATATTGTTATATTTTTGCTAACCGTATCTGCCCATTAGCATGTGTTTCTCCCTCTGTGCGTTAATGTTGCCTCCTGCCTTGTTTGTGTTATGTGAGTGTATTAATGACCGGCTGTGTTATCTTTACGCTGTGCAGGGTTGTCTGACAGTGGAGTTAGAAAGGGGTCCCAGGGGCTTCGGCTTTAGTCTGCGAGGGGGAACAGAGTACAACATGGGCCTGTACATCCTGAGACTGGCCGAGGAAGGACCTGCCCAGCTGGACGGAAGGATCCATGTAAGTTCAACTTTTATGATAATAGTCATACATAAATGATTTTTTTTCTACATTTATTGCAAGAATAAGTGAACAAAACTGAAGTCAGAGATATTCTAATATATTAATGACTGTTTTAATATTTATATCTGGTTTGAAAATTTGTTTGGCTGAAATTTTGAGCTGCTCATGTGGCAAAATGACACTGATTCAAAATGTCTGAATTTGCTTTCAGTGGTGCCTAGAGGCTGCATTATTGTAACACCCCACAATAGTTGTCAACGTCAGATGGAGATAGCGACATCCTGAACGTTTGCTATTCTTTGAAAATTAGCAGTTGAGGGGTTAAAAGCATTAAATTTGCCCTCAGGATGGTGCTACAGAGAAGGGCATGGGGCTATTAATGTCTGAGGTCATGATCCCAAAAGGTTAATGAACATGCTTTGTGTATTTCATTCAGATTATGAGATATCTTGTGTGCATATCTGAGCCAAAGGAAAACAGGGGTGTCTCCAAATTCATTACGATTCATTCAATCTGGACAGTATCCACACCAGATGTCATAAGGCATTTAGCAAATTCTGTTGAGATGTTTGGCTTTTTGACAGACAGACAGACAGACAGACAGACAGACAGACAGACAGACAGACAGACAGACAGACAGACAAGGGCATCCTCAGGCCTTCAGCTAGCAAGAAATATCTGTTACTTGATTAAATTAAATTCAATGCATTCTTGGGATGCTCATGTGGTTACACTTAATATCGTTAAATACAGTTTGATGTGCTATTACAGAGACCATTACATCGCTGAGAATCTAATTTTGCACCTTTACCAGTTTATGAGGGAGAGAGGTGAATCAGAAAAAAAGAAAACTCTGTTGCCGTGCACCAAATGCACCCGAGATTAAACTAATGGATTGTGTTTCAACAACTGTCGGTTACAGTATTAAGGGTATCATGCTGGAGACGCTTTAAGCTATGACGTTTCCTTTATTTTCATTTAGCAGAGTAATTTCAACTCTCTAAAGAGTAAATTAAAAAAGATTGGAGTTTTTTATTTAGGTCTATTTCTTTTCATCTTTGCTGATATTATTTAGAGGTATTTATTGTATTTGTTTCTTAACCATTGTTTGTCCTCGAGTGTCTGTCCATCTATCTAACTGTAGTAAATACACTGCATTTATATTGCTCTTCTCTAGTCTACTGACCCCTGACAGCACATTCTTTCACTAATGACAGTTGTGTCCATATAAATGCCAATTTTCTCCTCATAAATGGACACACAAACACACACACACCAACGGAGGAGCCATCAGGAGAAGTTCAGGGTTCACTTCCTTGCCCAAAGACACTACGACACATAAACTTTAGGAGCCAGCAACCTATCTATCCATCTATCTACCAACCCTGTTCTCTTCTGTTTATGGAAGAATGTTCTGCAAATGAGAAATTTCCCATGGGGATGAAATTATCACATTATTATTTTTAGTATGATAGGGAAGATGTTGCACGGCGGGAACAGAGTCGGAGCTGCTAGCTGGAATCAATCTTAGACTTGCCAGACTGTGGTCTCTGGGCATGACTTTGCCTATCGAAGGGTGGAGAGGAATGTCAACACTGATTAGATCCCAACAGACTGACATGTTTACACGCTTAATCCTGAGTTATTTTGTCATCTCCAATAATAGATGGTACCTCCAGGGTATTACGAGGCGCGTGTATGTGACATGAAATTTAGATTCTTTGATTATGCAGGTTTGTATGTAAGCGTACCGCTTCCGTATGGTAAGTCAAAGTGTGCATGCATGCACAGTGGAGTATGCAAAGCTCTGAAAGGTGTGTTTCTGTTGGATAATTGCATTTTCTGTATTGCTGACAGGTTGGAGATGAGATAGTGGAGATTAACGGAGAACCCGCACGTGGCATCTCCCATACACGGGCTATTGAACTGATCCAGGCTGGAGGAAACAAAGTGGTGCTGCTGCTGAGACCTGGAGCAGGCCTGGCTCAAGATAGCAGTAAGTACTGTGGACATACAAAAATTTATTTAACTTAAACTCAATAAATGTATGTCCTCTGAGAACGAATGTTTTCTTGAGTTTTTTCATCATAAACTCTATAAAAATATAGCTTAAGAAATGCACCAGAATGTAATACAAAAAGCTGACAAGAAAGTATAGCTATCAATCTATTAGCTTAGCTTAGCATAAATGCTAGAGGCAGCAGGAAACAAACAGCCTTGTAATATTAATATTATACAGTTAGGCTATTTAACTTGTTGTTTTTATTGACTCTGGCCTTGATATGGCATCATGATGTGGTGTGATTGTGTTTGGAAACTAAAAACTATCTATAATCATCTGCTGGCGTCTGTTTGCAAAAAAATTAAATGTAAATACAAAAAAGCTGTGTTTTTAGACTGCCACGGATCAATGCCATTTACACTTGCATTATTTTTTTCTGTTTGGGAATAAAAGTAAAAACTTTTACCTTTCAAAAGAGAAAAAGACCGTGCATGTACTCTAAATTCTTCTAAAGCAGCCTTTATTTTACCCCCTGGGTTTGTCTTGATAGGCCTATATTCTCTAATTTTCTCATTCTTTTTACAGGGATTGTTATGTAGTTTTTATTTATTCATTTAATATCTAACCATCCTCTTCCTTTTGACTCTTTTTTCTCTTGCCCCTGATGCAGGTAGTACAGCTTCTTCTACTGTGTGCTACTACACTGAGCACCAACACTAACATCTTCACTGCTTTTAGTGGCCTCTTCTCTTTTACCTTGGTAATCCTTCTCTATCTCACATATCTTCTCTCTGTTAACCTCTTTTTTCTTCCTTTTCTCTCTAAATTTCGGTATTTTGTGTGGATTGTCTTATATTTGTTTGTTTTTATGGTATCTTCATTTAAAATGCATGTGTCTTCTTACAGGTCAACATGATCAGAAACTCATTTCACCCACAAGCTACTCTGGAGAGGTTTTTTACTCCGACACATCACCCCTGTCCTCTCCATATCCCACTGGAGCTTCCGTTTTTGTTTCCTCTCCCTTCTCCAGCAAGCTGAAACATTCCCGCAGCTTGAACGCCATACCCTCACAAGGCCTCAAGCCCCGCAGCAGGGGTTTAAGATCAGTGGAGGAGAGTGGTGAGTGGGCAGACAATGAGGTAAAAAGGCTCTCTCCAAAATCCCTTGAGCATTTAAACTTCTACAAGAGGACCAGGCCCACAAAAGACTCCAGAGAGCTAAGCAGCCCAAAGAAAACAGGGGAGACATTTCCTAAAGCCAAAGAGCAACAACACACTCCCAAAAAGACTGAGAATCAGGCACAGGAACAAATGACAAGCAGGAACAGGACGTCTCAGACGCAAACAAAAACGCAATCCACAAACCCTAGAAAGACTCCTCACAATGGACAACAAGTGGCCTCGACCTCACAGCGCATAGAGCACCAACAAAACCCTCAGAGGAGGTTAAAAGACTCGTCAAAAAATGTCAAAGGAGGGAGCGTTGAGATCAGACGATACTCACAAGGAAGGGAGGTGGAAGTGAGAGGAGAAAGGACGAGGCCTGGTCCTGAGCAAGAAAGTTTTAAAAGAAGGGTTGCGGAAGAGTCTCACCACCACAGGACATCTCCTCATACAGTAAAAGAGAGCGAGAAAGGTTCGGGGAAAGACCCGAGGCTGAGACATGCCAATGGGAAATCCACCGAAAACAGGAATACGAGTAAAGAAACTATCAGCAAAAGAGATTCACTGCTGTCTTTTAAAGAATTGTGGGGTAGAAAAGGTTCGGTAGTTTCGCCAAGAGAGTCAAAAGAAAGAGGAGATACGTTTTCTTACTCCAAAGAAGTCAGTAGTAAAGACGGCATCATGGCCTCTATAAACAGTGTTCTAGGGACCTCGCAGAGCCAAAAGGGAACTCTCAATCCTGGACCTTGGAAAGTTCCCAGCTCGGCCAAAATCCTCTCCCAGGACGAGGTCTTTCGTGACCCTTTGTGATAGAATATTGAATTACCCAGACTTGAGCTGTGCCATGGAATATATACCAGTACCCTCAGCGGATTGTTTTTTCTGAGTTCTTCCATAAAACAGAGAAATGCTACACGGTGCAACTTTTATTACCTATGGACCATGTCCATATTTGTCTTTCAACAAGGTCTTCTTCTTTGGGAGTCCTGTGACATCACATGTGGCATGTAGCAGCTCCCCTCTGCCTTGTCCGCTGCTTCAGCATCTTTGATGTGGGACTTAAGCATGTGCGGCATGCTCGGGGCCTTGTCAGACAAGACATTTTTGAAATGTGAAAATGTGCCAATCCTGGGAGCCTCCTGTGGAACGACTACTGACAGCGCTTCACCCATCACAATGCAATGACCCATATGCAAAGAAAGGAGACAGGCCCTCGCCTCTCGCCTGTAGTGTACACCACATGTGATTGTCATCAAGGGTTTCATTTTGCTCCGGTTTTCACCGAGGAAAAATTTTGACTTATCTTTTTCTTAAAAGTTTGCTCAACTGCATGCAGTCGGCCCTTCTGTTTGTTTTGCTGCACGAGTTCTGCACATCACCGAGGATGATCCCATTTCTTGTTTATAATTCTAATTCTCAACACCAGGCCGATTTCTAATACAACCCAGCAAGCATTCACTTTACCAGGGACTCAAGACTGTTCTGTGGTTATAGATACGACTGTCCTTCATACAAAAAGTACCATTAAAAAGACCAGAAACTTGTGGTTTGAGAACTTGTTTACCATGTGTATGATAACCGACCTGTGTGTAATTTATTGAGATAATAGAGTAATAGGTGTATATGTAGCTGTACCAAGCCATTCCACATTTTGATATAGACCTAAAAGATTTGTCCCATGTTATTTGAGCTTTTACCATCCTTCCAATCTAACTCAATGGTAGGGATTACCATGGATCTTGTAGTTTATGAAATGTATAGGTAGCGTGCAAACCGCTGTACCAAATGTTTGCAATTGCTCAAAACGTGTCTCATTGTGAATTATAATACATAATATATATATATATATATATATATATATATATATATTTGAATGTGTCATGTTTTGCAGATTCTAACTTTTAAAATATCTATTGAATTCCATTGCACTGCATCTGCCCTTGTAGCATAACAGAATGACAAGTTGTTTAATTTGTGATGTTGACTTGCTACTAATGCATTACCGTTTTATAATTATTATAATTATTATTTTATGAAGCAGTTTTTCTTTTTTTTTTCTTTTTTTTTTTTAAAGATTCACTATTTAAGGCCAAAATGGCAATTTATATAACTCTGTGCAAGTACTGAGTCATGCCCCTGATGGTTTTACCTTTGCCTACTGACAAAAGAAAAATGAGGGTTTAAATTTATTTGTCAATCCTGCTGTGTAATTATGTGCCGGGGTAGCTTGAAGGATAATGGAGCTTAGCGAGTGATTTGGTGTTTTTGTGAGATATTGAGCATGCTGCTGATGTAAGACAGGTATACAGATATCCCACATATGCTTTACATATTCAAAGGGTAATTTAACTGATGGATAAAAGGGTCAGAAAAAAATAAGGAAAAGTCCAATGTCACTGTTACTTCACTTCCTTTTTTTTAAGCTTCTGCTGTAAAATCAGCAAAAGGGAAATATACTCAACAAAAACCTGCTAATACAACTTGTGAGATTATTACATATTCAGATACGCTCAGGGAACGCAGTATACGACCCCGATTCCAAAACTGTTTGGACGCTGTGCAAAAGTCAAATTAAAACAGAATGTAATGATTCGCAACTAAACTATTTTTACCTACAAGGTTTTTTTCAAAGTGTTTCTGAGTCCATGTAGTCGTCTTTGTAAAGCCACGTGTTTCATGCAGCTGTAAATCTCATCCTGTCCTTCATAGTGAATAACTGAGCCTTTCGATCATCCCCCTTTCATACCCAATCATAATACCGTCACCTATCACCAATGAAGCTGCTTACCTGTGGAATGTTCCAAACAGGTGACCTTAGATTAGCATTAGCATTAGCATCTGCTAACTTTCTTGACTGTTTGTTGCCCCCGTCTCAACTAATTTCATAGGTGTTGCTGCGTCAAATTCAGAATAAACATGTATTCACAAAAATCTGCAAACTTGATGAGGCAAAAAATTAATTTGTCTTTGTACTAATTTCAACTGAGTCAATGTCAAAAAGAATCAGCAAATTATCACATTCTGTTTTATTAATTTTTTTAAACAGCGTCCCAGCTTTTAGAAATTGGGGTTATTGTAGCAAACGTGTAATAAAGTCAATATCACTGGTGGTTCAGGGTCTGTGATCGACTGTGGTACGAGCTTGTGATTGTAAAAGGGAGTTTTCAGGTTAAAAAATTACCAGATGGTGTGTTATGAGCCAGTCAGTGGTAGGTTTCTGTGCAATAGTTTGGTTGGTTGGATAAATAAATCCAACCTTGAGTGTCAGGTACAGGCAGTTCAGTCTGGTAAATCAGATAATGCCCTTTTACTGTATGTCCCCCAGCACTATTGCACTCCCTTATGGTTTTATTTTGACCATTTATTTTCTCATCTCTATCATACTGTGGCCTTGCTTCGCTTCATTAGAAAAACAATCCTTGTGGTTTCTTCTACAGTCTGTAGGAACATTAGATGTAAATGTTTGTACATTGTACAGCACCTTTATAAATACTTGCTGAGTGCTCTTTCTGGGGGAAAAAATAGAGGTATATTAAATTGCTTCATTATTTTTTTATGTAAAAAAAAAGAAAAATATTTAAAAATGGATTGAAAAGGATAGACTATGACCTTGACATGGTTTTCCGTTCATGCACTGAAAAATAAAGTTTTACTGAAAACACTGTCTGGGCCTGTTGTACTGAAAATAAAATGCACATTAGTTATGTAAAGTTGGACCAGTGTGCAGGATTCAGGGGAATCTACTGGCAGAAATTGAATTTAATATTCATAATTTATGTTTCCATTAGTGTATAATCACATAGAAATAACTGTTTTATTTTTGTTAGCCTGGTCTGCCATGTTGCTATGTTGGTTTTCAATTGGTTTCAGTCTGCAACCTCACCACTAGATGCCACTAAATCCCACACACTGGTCCTTTAAATTTAATCCATGCTGTTCTATTTAGGGAACATTACCTCATTGTACTGCCAACATAGTCAGAATTCACAAAATAATCATTTAGGTGTCATATTTTGATGAATCTGTTTCACACTACAGTCCAACAATAGCTACTGTCTGTTCACATGACAAAGCAGCATAAGCCACCGTTACTATGGCAGATTTCCAGTTGTCATGGTAGCAAAGTGCTTCTCTCCACAGAGCTCAGAGGGAGCTTGACTGCACAAAGTCGATGTTTTGTTTTTTGTTTTGTTTTTTTTCAGTTGCAAAAGAAAACATCTAATGCCACTTATGCAACGGATTTTATTAAATATCCATATCTCAAAAGCAAATCATGAAGCTGTGTTTGGAATGAGAATTCAGATGACTAAATGAAATTACAGCTGTTTGAAAGTTATGCAAGCCTATTAAAGTACTTTACCATATATTTTACATAAAGATAAAGCACGAGTAAATCATATGCAGGGCTTATACTGAGTTAGAAATAACTCAAACAGGTGTAACTGCAAAACAGTAATTAAAGCAGTTTGTTAAAGGCTCCGCAGCACATTGGCAGTAAATCTTGTGTGGGAGCAGCATTTGTAAATCAAAACTATGTGCAGGGAACATCTACAAATCCTGACTGAAGCAAGTTTACTTCCAAATTATAAACCTTTTTTTAGCAGGGTTTTTACTCTGCATGTGTGCTGATCGTCTGCAATGATCCATCATATCAAACTCATGCAGTCAGAGATTCAAAGCTGAGATTTCTGTTGCTACCAAAGGCATCAACAGCTGACCACTGACCAGCACCCATCAGGGCAAATAAGGACACTGTGACATTTGTTTTGCTTTATTGATGAAGAAATGCAATAAATCTGTGAGTTGCAGCTATTATGTCAGGGGCCCTGGTTTGGATGAGAGTTGCTCAGTCATTCAGAACTTGAGACGGTCGTAGAAGAGCCGACTTAATGACGACAGAATGACTGGTAATTGCATTTGGAGTGGTAATTGACAAAATTGCTCCAAGATAGCTGGAATATGACGTTCGTCATGTTCTATTTCAGGTACAGGGATGAAATGATGTGTGGAATGAGATTGTACTGACAATTTCATAGTGGAGGTAAAGGTCGTGCAAAGAGCCATTGTCTTTGACCTCCCTTTTTTATTTGAACTATGTTTTTTACAGGTAATTTTACACTGTGAGTGTTTTTAGAAATAGGCTCTGTGAAGAAATCAGACTTTTTTATGTGTCTCTAATCCAAATGTTGGGTTTTCATGCCTCTTCTGCCTTTAAAACAGTCATATTATGCTGCATTATTGTGGAACGAAAGATCAGATGATGAACAATTACTATTATAGAAAAGATAATCTTCTTTGTTCCAGTCTGTGCAGCTACAAACTAATAAGGTAAGAAGCAGCTGTTGATATCTTAAGCTCTGATTTATGGAAAGTTGTTAATGTAAATGTGAGGCCTAAATATTTTCTCTTATTCAAAACTGCAACATAGTGGTACCTCTTCACCTTTGTTCCCGTTCTTTCAACATCAAACACACATAAACCTTTTTTTTCAGTTTCAGCCTCATGCTTTTCATCAAAAATCAGTTTGTGAAATGTTTTAAGTTTGTGAAAAACATGCTTGCATGTGTTTCTGCATAGAAGTCATGAAGCACATGCAGATTTTTGTGGTTTGTGCGAAAATAAACTTGGTTAATGGACTGCATTAAAAGTCCATCAACCACTCAAAGAGTTTTACAATGAGGTCAGAAAGCAGCCATTCACACACACGAACACACACTCAAACACTAATGGTAGAAGTTTCCATACAAAGGGCCAACATGCTCATTTAAAAAAAAAAGAAAGACAGGCGCACATTCACAAACACGCACACACCCACACACATACGCACACACACAAACACACCCACACACATACCAATGGCATAGTGGCATACACAACACAACAAAAAAACATGATTTTTGTATTGCTACGTCATGTTTATCTTATATTTGCACGAGCTGTTAAATGCTTGTGATGCAGTTCATCTTTTTCACCACTAGATGTCACCAAAGCACAGTGTTCAGAGTATGCTGCTCATGAAGGGAACAGTTCTCTCAGGATTTGGTAAAAATGTTGCCTTGGCCGAGTTTAGAGTTCAAAGATGTTGTATGATTTTTAAGATTTATTTTTTCATTTTTATTGGTTGTGATTTTATCATTTATCATAATCGCAAGAATGCATACTGTGGAAATAATATGCACCGTTTGAGTTTTTTCTTGTGGAAAAAAAACAGATATTTCTGGCAGCAAAACATGAGCACTGTGAGTTCTGTGATGGCTTTTGGCCTTGCAGTTCTCTGAAATGTGAACATGTGGGGAGACGTCTCCAAGATAAAGTTATTTTGCATTCCTCACCAGCAGTATATGTCATAGAGATATATGCAAGTGAAAATATACAGCGTGTGTGGAGTAAAAAGTTATGATCCTACACTTTACATCCCATCCTCCTTATTACTTTGGCATTACCGAGCATGAGAAAGTTAGGTGAACAATACAGCAGCAGAAATTTATTAACGTTAGGGTGGCAACCTTTATATTCTACTATCAGACGTGAAGAGAAGCAGTTGCATTCTTCTCGACTGGTTGTGAGAAAGGAGACGTCTTAATCGTTCACTTGGACAGGGTGTTTTAAGAGATAAGAAACGCAGGCCTTGCCACAGCTCTTCGGTAGGCTTTGAACATGAGAAGTTGCTTAGTGAAATAGCATTAGTTGCCAGCTGATGAATGATTCCTTAAACACCTTAAAAGGACAGAAGGTGCGGCACAGGTCACATTTTATTGGCTTTACATCAGGTTGAGTTTGCAGTGGCGTTTTTTTTTTTCCACGCCCAAAGCAGTCAGATGTCCAACTTCTTTTGATACTCCAGTGACATAACAGTGTGTCACTAAATATATCCCTTATCCTGGTATTTACTGGTAAAGGTACGGGTTACTACACTTTAAAGCTCCTTGTTGCCAGGTTTCTGTGTACTTTGGGTTTCTCAGGCAACCCAGGGTGGAGAAGGGAGACGGCCCATGTCAACAAACGGGTGGTGGAAAAAAGGACTTGGAATTTACCCCAGACCCTGTGTGAGGCAATGAGGCGCAACCCACTTGTTGAAGAAAACTGGAATGCAGCCATGACAATAACCTCAGAAAGTGACTCAGGGCTCCGTTACTGAGGTTTAAAACTACTCTGGAATAATATTATCACTCTTTGTTTGGGGTATTTTATGAAATTTAACAACTTAATTAAGAACAGAGGGGAAAAAAGGAGTCCCCTTTTTGAGGACTCAGAGAGGGAATACCCCCTTTTTTTCCAAGACACACCCATAATATTTCCACTATTTGCTGTTGCAACATTTGGAGAGAATAATCCACGTCTGGGCTGAGTGTGCCGAGCTGCTCCGACTGGTGAAAAGACAGAAGTTTGTGTTCATCTAAAACTTCATTTAAGAATAATCACACCTCTTAATGAAGGCGGTGAAGTGTCACTGTTTGCATTGACCGCTCCTTGTTCACCTTGAAACCTTTGTGTGTAATACTGCAAAACTAACGTCAAGGCAGAAGGTTTTTAAAACGAAACGTCTTTCCATTCCTCCCTTTCAAAATAAAATTTTTAAAAAGAAAGCAAAAAGATAGAGGTGAACAAGAAATTAAAACAACACAACTTGGAAATTAAGTACGTAAGAAAATACATAAAAACGCGTATAAAGCGTCCTGTATGGAGATTTTTACTCAGACTTTTGTATTATATTATAAAATGAGGCTAAGTGTAGACATATATAATGATCAGTGGTGTGCCTGATCGATAATTTATGTTTTAATATGATAGAGAGATAAGAAAAATATCTTTTTTGTAACCAAAAAGTTTTATCATAAAGAAGTGCGTTAGTTACAATTAAAAACAACAACACGTGCGGCTGTTAGTAAGCATGGTGCTTTTACTATAAATGAAATTTACGTCACTTCCTGTATTTCTGGATATTTATGTTAACTTGACGTAAACAACATGGATCGTCGCGGTGCGTTCAGGGGAGGCTCACTTTTGACACCGTTGGCTGCGGAGAGAGTCGCGTCTTCGCATCGCTGCTGTGGATCCGTGTGACTGTGGAAACAGGAAATCTGCATCTGTTTTGGATCTTTTCTGAATCTTTTCTGGATCTTTTCACCCCGGCATGGAAGTTTTACTGGACACCTGTGGATGGCAAAGGGTCAAGCCTCTGCTGTTGTTGTACCTCTTTGTCGTGAAGGCAGCAGGTCAGTAATAACAGCAGCCTCACAGTCTGGTTAATGAGATAATATTTATCATCGCACAGAGTCACATGAGACTTCCAGCTGAAAAAGCCGGGCTGCATTTTCTGTCTAGTTCTGAGGGAAAAAGAGCCGTCGCTTACTGTCAGCATGTCCCGAAGAAAATTCATTCAGATTAACCACCGGTGATTTTAAAACTGCAATAAAAGGAAAAAACAATAATAACATTAATATTAAAAAAATGTAAAGTGTAATTTTTCGTGCGATTCTTTGTTAAAACTATGGGAAAAGGATGGGTTTTTTAAAGTCTTTTTTTTAAAAAAAACTTATACTCAGCGTCCACTCTATTAGGTACATTTGCACAATCAAATGCAACAAGTGTTGAGAATCAGAATACGGTTTAATAGCCAGGTTTGCGTACACATAGAAGAGATTTGACACCAGTTTTAGATTAACCTAATTGATCTTAATGCAGTTCAACATAAACCTAGAACAAGCAACGAGGACCAAAAAAAAACACTTATCAATTAAGTTAAAGAATGGCAAAGAATAATGAATGATCAGAAATACAACAGCGTGTAAAATTTAAGAAACAGCTACATATTAAATAATCAAATAAGTCTGTTAACAAATCTGTGTGTGGTAAAGAGCACAAGTAGTGCGAAGAAGTAAATTCTCAATGAATCGTGAATAGATGTGGGTTATGAATTATGCACATAAATGCTTCACTGTATACACATTATTCATATCCATTATGAACAGGGAGCAGCATATACATGGAAAGTGACAGTGTATGATGATATGTGACTTGTTCTGCTGAAGTCTGAAGTCCACTTTTCTGGTGCCTATATTTGGTGTAAATTAGCTCACATTTGTTATATCAAATCATAGTTAATGGTGGTGTTTATGTGTAATAATGCCAAGGAAACAAAATGAGCAACTTTTGTCCAATATAATGTAGTTTACTATGAGTTTAACCACAGGTGTGCCTAATAAAGTGGCCACTGAATGAAGGCTAAAAGAATGTAGATTCAGCCTTGATTAAACTACATTTCAGTCCGGGACTCTTTCCAACACTGCCTCTGTAGGATGAGACGAGCTGTCAGGACGAGATAAATATTCTGGCATGAAGTTCACTCCTCTGACTTTCTTATTTCTGCCATTTACTCAAAGATAAGAAAATTCCAACGAGTATGAAGAGGCCAACCGAAACTGTAGACTGTACAGAAAACGTACCGCTAACACAAACCCACCCTTTAGTCTGCTTGATTTGGCAGAGGAGCTGTTTTTTTGCACTAGTTTTTAAAAAGCAACCCTTGGCAAGCTTTATTAGTTGTAAATAGTGCTTTATTGATATGTTAAAATTTGTAAAAGACCTTTTAATTTTTTAGTCTTTCACTTTTTTGAACCACTTATTTAGACCAAAATCTGTTTATTAGCAACTAAAAGTTACCCAGACAATTATGTAACTATAACTACAGACTAAATAGATTACAGGGCTTTCATTAACAGCTGATTGAGTCATTAATCAAAGAGTACTGTCAACATTTCTAACTGAACTATTATCAATTAGAAACACCTGACAACCAGGTGTTGTTCTTACTGGTAGTCTGTAACCATGAAGCAGACTGTGACAGCTAGAGGGAGCTTGTCCACAGTGGAAGGACCCGGACTCAGACAGAGGAGGCAGTGTTGTGACTTTAAGGATTTATTGAGGAAATACAGGCAGGCACAGGAAGGCAGACAGGTGACAGACAGGAAGAAACACAGGCTTATTAAATGTGAAAAATTACTAATGAGGAAAGTAGGTACAGGTGCACAGGCGGGTGGGCGGGGAAAGTCAGGTGACTGTAAAGCTGATGAGAGAAGTTTGATCAGGTAGGTGAATGGATGGAGAAATGGAGGTGAAGGGTCCTGTGGTGTAGAGAATGAAGCTGGAGACAAACTGTGACATCAGGAAATGGTTTATAAGATGGAAAAAAATCCTATTAATTTAAAACAGTAAGGTTACAATATAAGAAAGTGTTTTTTTTCACCACAAAAGACCTCATCTTTTGTTCCTAAATTTACAATTTGTCCAGAAAAGAGGCTGTCGGTGCTTTTCAGTCACGTTCAGTGTTTCAGGTTTTCAGGTTGTGAAAAAAAAAAAACCACGTTGCTGATGATGTTGCCTCTCTGTTTCTTGTTTCCACAGCCGACTGTCCCAAACCTCCGGGATGGGATAACATCGTCTTAACCAACGAAGCGCTTCTATTAAATGACTTTCCAGATGGTTCCACGGTGACTTTAGAGTGTGCTAATGGATACGTTAGAGAAGATGGCGATGGCGATGGCGATCCCTTTACAACCTGCGTCGGTGGGAACTGGAGCCAACCAGATCTCATCTGCAAAAGTGAGTCCTAGCTTTTTTTAAAAAAAAATTATTACACCACTTACACTTTCATAAAACATCATTTTTGTTTTATCATTTTAGGGTATTGATTTGGCATAAAAGTCCAGAAGCAATTATCTATTTTTTCCTCTTTTTTCTTTTTAATTACAGAGAAAGACTGTGGTCCCCCTAAACCTCAGCCAAATATGAGCTTTAACATCAGCGCTGGTACCCTGTTTGGTGCCACAATCATAGTAATATGTGATAAAGGGTGAGTATAAATGGAAAAGAGTATTAAAACTTTTTTTTTTTCCCGACAGCTATCTGGTTGAATTTTACCTGAAAATAAATAGTTACGTCTTAAATTTGGAGATATAAGTGTCTCCAGTGACGACACACAGGGAGGCTCAGTGAATCATCATGTAGCAGGGCGGCGTCGTGGTTGTTTCACTGCTCTTGTACTGCAGACATTTGTCTATCAGACGCTGCAGATGGAAAATAGACCTCGATGACTGTAGTCAAGGTGAATTTGTGAATGGAAAAGTCTCTGAAGCAACAAGATAGTCTTAAAAGAAAAACCTACCGGTGGCCAGAAAGTGTGACGTCATGGTTTCACAGATTAGAAGCCTGGCTCATTTCAGCACCGAGAGAGTTGATACAAAGTTCTTGACTAAACTCTGCAAGAATTTAGTTTCAGAGTCGAAAGTACCTTCCCTCTGCGTTACAGACTCATGACTACACTGATTTAAATCCTCCTTGAATAAACAGTTTGATATATTTCACTTCCCCTCCCTTGTTTCAACAGTTACCAGGTTAGTGGATCGAGCTACAAACAGTGCTACGCCACGGGGTGGACCGGAAAAGCCAGATGTGGAAGTAAATGTCTTTATATTGTGATGTTTGAAGCCACAACCAGAGGCAGTAAAACTATTCGTACAATAAAAGCTATTTTCATAAGAGACCCTCTGTCTCCACTAGCATGTGTGTTTTTAATTCACAGCTTCCACAGCAGTTTTTTTTATGCTTTTTTTCTTCTTTCCTTCATGCCAGTCAGCAAGTAACACAGCTCATATAACAACAACGTGGCTTTGGTTGCTCTTGTTCTGTAGTTTTTTTGTGATGAGTGTGTGTGAAAAACACTTGTTTGTCTGATTCTTCAGTTGTAACCTGTGGCACACCTGGTCCGGTGGCTAATGGCAGAAGCACTTGGGATTCCCAAGAGGATCCAAAATATGGAGAGATCGTACATTACGTCTGCGATAAGGGGTACACCCTCGTCGGGAAAGATCACATTGTATGTGGAGAAACCGGTGAATACGACTCTGAGCCTCCTGAATGCAATGGTAAGCACACTCCTTCCTGTGTTTGACTTGTTACTCAGCAGCTCACACTGATTGGGGGGGGGGGGCAGGCTGAGGACAAAGTCTGAGGCACATCAGGTATTTTTTTATAAAGACGTTTTTATTTTAAGAAAAAAGTTTTGTTGTTATAAAGACCACAAAGGAAGTTTGAGCTCTTTATGACACTCTATTTATTGTTTCGGCCATATTTCAATCTGTTCATGATGCATTATGGAAATTAGTGGCTGTATAATTTATACGACCACTGATTATCATTCATTGCATGGCAATATGAAAACTAGCTCGCAGGAACTGATGCTGACGAAACACTTGTGTCAAGTTTGATGTGTTCAAGGACATTCAGACATCAAATATGAGAGTCAGGTGTCGAGAAGCTTCGCATCACCAGCTTAAGTACAAAGTCTGAATATTAATCCAAGAGCAAATACAACTCACTGTCTTGGGTTTAATTAAAAAAAAAAAAAAGATTTGATAACTTCAGTATTTTCTGCAATTAAAAAACATTTCCATCGAGAGCTCATTGTCAGCGATCAGAAGTCAGAGTGATGTGATTTTAAACGCTTTGATGGGAGGAGTTTTAGGAAAGTTTACAAGATCTGTAAGTGATTTTTATAATGTGCCCAGTTGAGTTTCAAACAGTTGCTGCCTGAAATGTGATAAAACTCAGCATCAGGAAACATCTGCTCTCTGCTTCCAAATGTTGCACGATTTGACGGTTGATTGGCTAAAACATGCAAAACCACTAACAAGCTCCTGTAATCACCTTCCATCCTGTCACATCAGCAGTGCACTTTTAAGCCCCTAAATGAGACTTTTGGGTGTAATATGCTGTGTTAAAGGTCAAATATTGAGGACACTCAGCAGTGGAAGAAAAAAAGCCTGTTACACACTCGTCTGTCAGCTCTTTTAATGAAGCAGTGTTACATCTTTACAACATTTCTCTAAACAACATTCACATCTGTTCTCACCACAAGTAATTTGTGTACTAACTGCTGCTCTCATTAACAGCTTAACAGTGAAGAGACGTTTGTTTAAAGGCTCGGTTGTTTGCTATAAGAGGATGGTCAAACATTGTTAAACACAAGACTGGCTGAGATATAAAACATGACTGTGCTTTGAAGGTTCAGCACTTCCTGCATGCAGAACAAAACCTACAGTATGTGCATGCTCCACCCCCCAGCCTTCATGAGCAAGATTCATTTTAATAAATCCAGGCGTGTTCTTATTCATAGGTGTGAATACAGATAAAGGGACAGTAATGACAGCATCTACGCCTCCAGCTCAAGGTATGAAAATACTTACAGACGACAACCAATTTTAAGATAGTAAATGATAAAAAATATCAACGACTCAAGCGCTAAAAAGAATTCAGTGTATTAAGACATTACTTTACTTTTTAAAGTGTCTTGTTTTTAATGTCGCAGAGGTCACAGAAGCTTCAACTTCCACAGAATCACCTGCAACAACAAAAGCTCACACAGATAAAACTCACACAACCAGCGAAGCACCAACAAGAACCACACCGACAGCACGAGGTACAGAGAACTGTCTGCAAACGAGGCGCTCAGCATGTCATTTAAACTGGAAACTTTTTTTATGCACCGCACTCAGCAGAGTAACGCGGATTATGTGCATGCTGCATGCATCTCAGGGACGGCTTTTAAGAGTCATTATGATCCTTCTTTTCCAAAGGTGCTGCAGACATTATGGCAGCTGGAGATAAAACCACTACAGCCAGTGAAACATCAACATCGTTTCAAGGTATCAAAACGATTTAATGAAAAGAGCGATGAGGCCTGAATCGTTTTTTTTTTTTTTTCCGTTTGCAAGTTTCATGATTACAAGCTTTAAAGTTAATGACAGACTTTTCTGTTCCATGGATTTTTTACCGTATCTCCCATCAGCAGATCCTTTCCAAACAATCCTCCAGCTTCAATGCAACCTACTTTAAAGACGTCTAAACCGTGTGTGTTTTAAGTCCATTTGGACTGTGATGTGTTATTTCAGTCAAATTACCTGGTTGTTCCGTCACCCTGGGATTCAAATTATAGCAATTTCAGCTCTTAATATTTTTTTTTTTAAGGCGACAGGAAATGATCTGCAGGTCAAACACTGCATTTAACACTTTAAAAATGATTATAAGAAAGTCAAAACAGTGGAAAATACAGATCGCACAGTTATATACCATCAGAGAGGTCAGCCAGAGCCTCTGTGTGCTAATAGCTGGATGGGATTTTTAAGTTCATTTTGTGCCTTTTTTGACTTTTTCTAAAATACTGGAACTGACAAAAATTAACTCATTTCGGGGAAATATGCTTATCAGCCGCCTGGCAGGAAACCGGATGAACCCAAGTGTAAAAACAACAGTTTGTTATTTTTATTTTTTTTTTTTGGGAGCAATGTGCTGGATCCTTGCTCGGATCTTAGCAGTTGCTAGGAAACCGGCAGACACTCCAGGCAGCTACTGCTCACAGCTTAGATGTAATCCAGCATATAACCCTCTGTGAAATGGAAAATTCTGTCTTTAAGCTTTTGCACGGATTAAACAAACAAGATGTAACTTTTGAGTGACTTTCAAAGGTCACAGAAGTCCTTTTGATCGGAAAGTTTAGCAGCCAGTTGTTTTAAAGTAAATGGTTTAAGGACAATCTGAACCTTATAAACATGAAGGAGGACATATAATCTCTGCTTTATTTTCCCTATTGAAGCAGAAGCACATGGTGGAGGATCATATGCATGCATGTGTTCATATAGACTCACTATATGTTACATGCATAAAACAATTTAACACTGTAATCCCCCACCTTTTGTCTTGTCTGTGCATTAGCCAAGTCTTTGCATGGTCATTTTGTTTCTCCTGTGTGTTTGACTGTCGTTATAAAATACACGATTTGTATCTTAATGAAATAGGAATTTTAGAGGTAATCTTATCCGGATTTTGCAGGTCTACCTGTTTGTTCCAAGTTTTTATGCTAAGATGAGCTGAATATCTGCTGGCTATACGGTTTCATATCGAACAGACACATATGGAATCAATCTCCTCGTGTAGCGCTCCACCAAAAAGAGGACAAGCACATCTCCCAGAAAGTCAAATAACACTCCTCTAACACGGCCAAGAAGGAATTTAAAACATGTCTGCGTGCCTCAGCCCCTGTCCCACTTAATACAGCATGTTAATGATTTGACTTTTCTTCCCTTTTTAACTGATCTGCACATGGAGACGCTGAGATAAACGGCTGAATGCATCATATGTGATTTTTTTCCGTGTGCAAAATCATTTGACTGAAGCTTTAAGTTTAACACATAAGGGCTTTAAATCAGTAAAGCAGATTCTTATGTTGTTGCAGATCTTTTTGCAGGTCTTGACAACAGTTTCAGTCATTCCTGTCGTCCATGGAAGTTTTAACAGTTTGCATATTAATAATGTTGTTTTGTATCCACAGACAGATATGGCGGGGCTGTAGATACCAAAGAGGATAAAGGTGAGTTTTGGAGCACGAGTTTAATCAAGATGGCAACCTGACTGATTTTCATGTTCTGCATCTAATTTCGCTCGTTTCTTTCAGGACATGTAGCTGTTATAATCAGCGTGATATGCGTTGTTTTAGGTAATGTACAATTTTTATCTTCAGACCTCATGATTTAACTAAATTTTGAAGCTGAAATAAGAATTTTTTTTTCTTTTTGTCTTCACAGTTGTTTGTATTATTGTTCTATTTTTACACAAGTATCTTCTGAGGAGAAAAGGGTGAGATCCAGTATTCTACTTTTAATTTTTTTTAATGCATGACTCAAACTTGACTGTGATTTAATCCTTATCCTGCTTTTTTTCCTTCGCACTTTGCACTTTACTCTTAATTCCATAACAATCAGGTCACTGACAGGCACATATTTCTCTAAAAAAAGCATGCAAATGATCTGTGTATGCAGTAACTTGTAAGCCGGTAACTCCGCAGCAAGTTCAAAATCTTTACTGCTTTTTTTAAGATTTTGAACTGTTTAAGGAAATAAAGATGTCTGTACTTCCGGACTTGAGCCGAGGAATGAGGGAAGTCAACAGGAAATCCTTGAACAAAAACGGCTGTGAAACAGAAACTAGCATCAGGAATGTTGTGCTGAAGTGAATCAGGATGTCTATAATCAGTTCAATAATGTACAGGAATTTTTAAAAACCACGTAGAAACAATAGGGACATATTTTGAGACTTATTTAACATTTATGTGAGCTGTTTTTGACAAAAAAAAGTTCCAAATATTGAAGCACTTAAATCTTTTCACTGTAAAACAACAACTTCACATTGATCTTGTGAGATTTAAAGGAGAAAAATACACAAAAAAAGCTCAGATTCACCCAGAGCAACTTTCCTTAAACATAACTGTTTCATTAACTTTATAATCGAATGAATGCTTCATATTTTGCATTGAGCCCAAATTTAAAAAACTCTGCAAAAAAAAATCATTATTTCTCAAGATTGCAGTGACTAACACTAACTTTGCTGAATGCTAATTTAATATGCATCAAAACACCATTTGGTGTTCTAATCAAATTTTACCATTTCACCATACAAACAACGACTATGACACGATTCTGACACAGATTCCTTATTTGATGACACTTTAGCTCATATGACACCAGAGAAGACCTGAAGCCGGAGCTTTTACAGTTCCAAAATCTTTAGATTGCCCGCCAGACTGAGGTACTTTTATTCACTGTTATCAAGAGCTATGCCCATAAATCACCCCAAATACCTCTAAATACAATTCTGAACCACTGTTTGCTTGTGCACTTGCAGTTTTTAATGAAACAGAAAGTACAAATGATGATTAAAGAGCATAAATGATGTGCTATTTTTTTTTCTTTCTTTTTTTGCACCACTGTGTGGATGAAGCTCGACCTATAAAGATTTCTCTTTGTCTCTCATCAACAGCAGCTATGCGAATGCCACCATGCCCATCTGATTGAGAGCATCTGTGAAGCAGGAGGGACGTGCCAACGAACTGTAGCAGTGCCTCTCACGGGCAAGAGGGATAAAAGAAAAAAAAACAACCCACTTTTGCACTCCGAAATCAAAGAAAAACCAAGCATTATAATTTAAATTCCACATGGAATAATGAAAAGCACTTTTTTAATAATATATATTTTTTATTGCAACATTTTGTTAACAATGTAAATAGTTTATGCCACTATAGTGTTGTTATTTTGTACCTTATTTATATTATAAACTGGAATAAACACGTTAACGTTGGCTCTGTGTTTTAAGCAGTTTTGCAGTACTTACAGTATATTTAGTTTGGAGTATTTAAAAGTCTTAAAGTCATACGTTTACGTGTTATTAATGTGCAGTTTTGTTGGGACGGACTCATGAAAAAGGTGATTCAAGAGTCAAACAATGTGTTTAATTCAGTTTGCAGACTGAAGTGGCCCCTGATAAAGATACAATCAGCTGCATTCTTCGCCTCCTGACTTTCTTTTCGTCATTGTCTTTTGTGTTCTGGGGCTTTTTCTTTGTTGGCTGTGAAAAATAAATGGAAACCTTTCATGAGAAAAGAATCTGATGGAGTACCTAACATCGGGAAGGAAATTCTCGGGAAGGTGATCAAAACATTTTTGAGGTTGAATGAGCAACTGAATGGTCTCATGAGACAACAAAGCAGAAAACTGTACCAGCTTGATAACCATTCATATGATACATGGACAAGGCCAATTTAACGCAGCCGCTGCTTCAAAACTACTTTATATCAAAATGTAACTACAACATCTGTCAGATTTTACACAGAAAATGTCAGACTTAACTCATTTTGTGCTATTATAACATATTAAAGGGTAGGGGAAAAAAACAAACATTCAAAAGCATAACCTTAAAGCACACGTTGAAGCGATGGTCACATTGTATAAAGCAGCACTTTAAAGGAGGAATTCAATGGTTGCATTCTTAGTCATGGCAGCAGTGAGGGAGCAGGCCATTATCCTGGCAGGGGTGTGGATCAGCGCAGGGAAAAGCCCCGTAATAAAATGTGGCTCTTCTGTGTTAATTGTATTCTGGTCCGCTGTCATGCCAGAGGCTTAAACTGTGGCTTCTTGACATCAGAAGGGGAGGGGTTTCTCGTCTCGACTTCAAAAGGAGTTTAAAAGTATCAGTGAATCATTTCTGGCTTGTTTGTCATGTTTGTTTCTGAGTTAATGGTTTGGAAAAAAAAAAACTGAGCGTAAGTAGGATTGAGAAGATGCTTTGGTCGACTTGTGAAACGTCTGGAAGAAAACATGGTGATAAACAGGATATGCACTCATCATCGCAGTTATGTGGATAGACAGTGTATTTATGCGAGAGGAGTGGGGGGGTGGGGGTGGGGGGGTGCTGTCGTTCATCTCAGAGGAACCTCAGAGACAACAGTGGTGTTATTATGGAAGTCCAACCAACCATCCTTCAAACCCAGCCCCCCCCCCCTGGAGGAACATAAAGCTGTCTTGTGTTGCTTGCTGGTTTTTTATGTTGGACCCACATCAACTCGTCTGTGGACTTTAGACAACATTGTTGATATAAAAGACAAGTTTGATGATATTTTATGTCTCTTGTTGTCAACAAACCAAAGAAAAAAGACTAAAACCAATGATGCGTTGATCCAACTAACAAATACTGTTGCTTTCAAACTAATGGAAACATCACAGTCTGTCGCAGATGACGTGCTCCTTGATTACTACGACCGCAGAGACACACTAGCTTTTTTTTGTAACGCAGCACTGTCTTGGTAAAAAAATGTTCTCAGTGTTATAATAAACCTACAACTGAATGTAGTTTCTCCACAAAAACACAGTTTGTTTCAGTCTAACTTGCTCTTTAATTGTGACAGTTTGAAGGTTTTGGTAGTCAAATTGTGATTTTAATTTGATGAAAGAAAAGCAGCAAATTTAAAAGGATCAACATTTTTATACAATTCATCCTGAGGAAGAACTAAAGAAAGGAAAAAAACTAACTAAGTGAACCCCATGGTGACATTTAAGGTCGATCATGGGATCACAAAGTTAGTAAGATTAATCCTTTATTTCTTGGGGCTTAAAAAAACCTTTTCAGAGACAATTTGATATTTAAAAAAAAAAAACCTGAAGGGTTTTTAATTTAAAAAACAAGTTGAAACTATAAAAGCCTGATGTTCAGCAGATACACCACATGGCCCTAATGATAAAGTCCAAGCCGGGATTACTGTGGTACTCCTCCCAGTTAAGTGAAAAACAGGGTTTGAAAGAAGAAATCAGTGTTTCTGTTTTAATGTGAGCAACACGACATCCACAACAGCAAAACTGAATCATAATCTGTCAATATATTCTGAAGGTTATTCCTTCAGACCAAAGAACTACACAGTGCGACTGATACTGATGACTTAACAGCATCATCATCATGCTTTCATCCCTGAAAAGGTAGAAATCTATCACTGTCTTCGAACAAAAGATTACAACACAAAGGGCTGAGCATTACAGGAGGATTCATGCAGCGACAGACGTAAGGATCTTACGTTACAGGACGATCCCAGTGTTTAGTCACTCTGCAGTCATCACACTCACTTCCTGTTCAGTGCATCTCTGCATCAGTGGTTTTGACTTCATGACCTACGCAGGAGAGCAGGAAACATGCTGGGTGTCCTCCCTGCCTCTGCGACTTTTCCACTCACTGAAATCAGAAGCATCGATTCCTTCTTCTTCCTCTTTCAAACCCTGTTTTTCCACTGAGCGAGCACAGCACCGCACCCATCCTGGCTCGTATCATCACTGACTGTCAGAAAAACCTTGGAAACATGGATCTTAACCCAAACATCAGGTTTCAAGAACCTTGTTTTGACTCAGAATAACATTCAGGCCTTTTCAAAAGTATCTAACTACAATCCCCAAGAATGATCAGTTTTCTTTTTGTATAAAAAAACATATAAAACTATAGTTATGAGGCTTCAAATGACAACAACAAGACGTTGGTCCAACCCCATCATCAATCAACACCTGCTGGTTTTCCATTGAACTTCCATGAGTCTGTATCCTGTTTGTGAAGGACGGGGAAATGGTAATGACATGCCCCTCCATCTGCCCTCTGGGGATCCGATGAGAGGAATTTACTTTTTACTCAACATGCCATAACATAACATAGCGTGGCATAATATAGCATAGCATAACTAAACAGTACATGATGTGATATAGCAACAATTTTCTGCTTTAAGTGATGGAAAAAAACAGCTTAATATGATTGAAAGTAATGAGGATAGAGGTTATTTTGAGGTGATTATAATCGAGTCAATAAAAAATTATAAAGGATTTATAAGTCATGTGTTAGTTTACATGTTTTTGTGTGTTAATCTATCTGATGTACACACCCTGGTGTGCATTTTTAAGGAATTATTTACACAATTATTAAGATTTGTATACGTTTGTACACGTAAATGCAAATAAGCTGAATGAACAGAGTGTTTATAATGAGCAGATGCCTCATGGGGCATGAAGACGATTTTATTCCCACATAAGCGATGGACAACTTGAGAAGATACTGTCAAGATGTCAGCTTTGATTGTGTGAATTCATGCTTCCTCTTCGCCTACACTTCCACTTTCCCAGGCTCCTCTGCCCTCTGACTTTCTCTTTTTTTACTCCAGATCCTGCCACTCCCATCTGCCCTGCAATCACCTTGTTTTCCTCACCCCAGTTCCTCACCATCAGCGGCGAATATGCTTTTTATATCAGCCAAGTTCTATTGTTTTTCCACTAGTTTAAAAATAAAAACTGTTTTAATCTGCAGCCAGTTATATTTGCATCTCATCTTTTCTCTTTTTTCCACTTAGATTTTGACCTGCTGCACGGCCTCCACCTTTCCTCTGGATTTTTTTGCCTCTTTTGACTGACTACTTTCCTGCTGTTGTCTCTTGCCTGACACACATTTCTATAAGTCTATATTTACCGTTTCAGCTGCAGTGAAATAATTGTACTTTACCAGTCTTTGTGCACTTAGATGATTTCTGTAACTCTGCACACACACACACACACACACACACACACACACACACACACACCAGGCATGACAGATACTGATGCAGGGAGATCAGATAAGACTGGAAGAGAACTGAGTGCCTATAATAACAAAAATGAACAGGAATGCATCATGGAGGCCGAACTAATCAAAACTTTTAATCTGCACCACAACAAAATGAAGGCACTCAAATAAGTTTAACCGTCCATAAGACCATGAGGCATCTTGTTTAATGCTTGATGCTTCTGTGAGATAAAGCTCCATCTCATCTGTAGTTGTCTATTTTCCGGCCTCTACACAAGTGGAGTCTGTGCACATGTAACACTTCCTATAATCTACATCATAAAAGATTCACTAACTGGTGATACAATCGCTCATAAATGTGTTAAAAAGGTAAAATTATAACTTTAATGTGCTTACAGTCCGGGTTTGTTTCAAAACACTTATTGACAGTATACATATAACTGTATAAATACTTAAGGAGGGTTTGCTTTTACTGAGTTTGATAGATTCTGAGTCATTGCAACTTCAAAAAATCCATTATTCACTTTCAGGAAGTTTTAAATCAAAAGTGAAACATTACAGCCGGACTTTTAAGCGGCTCCCATGCCATTAACCTTTGAAGATCCCATGATCAGTCTTTATGGTGCGTCAGGGCAAATAAAAAAGAGGAGGAAATTCATTCATCAGCCCGAGACTCAGCATGAGGCCCTCCGGTTCATCCTGTTCAAGTGAATTGGCTAAACATTGACGAGAAGAGGAGGAGTAGGTGGAGGGTTAGGAGGGCGGGGGGGTATCTCAGAGGAAGTGATGCAATTTTTACGCAAGGTAAATAAGAAAACCCACTCAGACCTACTCATGTTTACATGACTTTGCAGAGTAAACCTGGGAAACCTGACCGGTGCAGAAACTGTGGCGTAGCTTTGTTTACAGTTGAAGCTAAGTTTAGTGGATCCCTGAAGTGATCACACGTCATGAGGTAAGTGTGGTTAGCGTGGTCGTGAACGCCAACAGACGTTGCTGTGGGACAAAAGGGAAACCATACAGGAAAAAAAAAACATGAGAAGAAGTGGTAAAAAGACTTAAAGCTCCTCTTTCAAAGTTGTTCTCATGAGGAGGGTGGATGAAGATCATTCAGCTGAAGACAAACAAGACATAAATGGTTCCCACCGAGGCCTCAGCATTAGACCAGAAACAGATGTTAGGCGTGTGGCAGTCCCCTTAAAGTAAATGCTGACAGGCTTTTAAAAGAGATGGTCTTAGTGTAAGCTGCTTCATCAATCTGGATAAATATTGTTAATTGTACTTACGTAAAAAGAAAAAACGAAAGTGAACAAAAGACCAGGAAACATCAGCTGTAGCTTCACATTTTGGGAACAAAATTTAAACGGACACTTATGATGTTGACATGTGGTGCTAGCTAAAAGTGCAAACTCTTAAATACTGGCAAACTTAGTATTAATAAAGCTAGTTTAGTTCAACAGTGTTCAGACTGTTTGTTAGCTGGTCAAACAGCCTCTGAAACATGTGATTTCTGTTTGAATGACCCAGTTTCACATTTTTATAAAAGAAATAAGACAGAAGATTAGATATTCCAGCCACTTCCTGTAGCAACTGATAAAGTTTTTGAAGCAAAAAAGTGACTTTGCTTTTAACTTTTTTCTCATGTTCTTTTTTATATTCTATACTCAACTCTTTCTGTCCATTTTCATTGTGTACCACACTACAAACGCCTCCTTCTCCATGACACCCGGGTTTCCTCACTGCCCTTGAGTGAGGCCCTTCAGATTGGCTACTAAGGGTCACTTCCCTCTGAAGTGTTTTAACAACACGGTAAACAAACGAGTTATTTCCAAGTGCAGCCCAACCTTTAAAGTAGCAAAAAATAGAGAAGTAACATCTATTTCAAGTTTGCAAATGCCAGCCACCTTCAGCCACTTGTCATACCAGACTAATTATGGTCTTGGCAGCAAAACGTCTGAGAGTATCGAGTGGAGTGAAAGTTTGTTTTATTGCTTCTAAATTCAACTTTTCTTTTCCAAAAAAAAGGGATGAAAATGCTATTTTTTTTTCCTTTCAAAAATGGCACAATCTCAATTTGGAGTAAAACCACTCTCATGTTTGGAAAAAAAAAAAAGAAGGTATTTTTCTTTATTTATTCCATCAAGGTTCGTCGTTTCACAACCGATCTGTAATTTTACATGACGTCCTCCACCCACATCTGCTGAGGTCAGTGGTAAATGTTGGATGGAACTTAATCCAACCAAAGATACCGGTCATACTTGCCACATCAGAGTGAGGCTGGCACGGTAAGTCAAAGCAGGGCTGATCAGATCAGGGAAAAAAAAAACTGATGAGGCTGATGATGTCATGTTTCAGCGGGACACTCCTTATGACTCATATGTGCTCCAACGTGTCATAACATTGACAAACGAGTGTGTGCGTGTTTGCTGTTGATATAGCAACACACTCTGCTATGAATATATAGTTACCCATTACAGGTTGGCTTCCTTGCAGACACCACAGATAAAAATAAGGTCCTGCTGGGGTTGAAGAAGTGACGTCTGTACCCTCAGAGACCAGCACTGCAATATGTTAAGCATGTTTAATAGAGCTTTGACTTGCTTCCACAACATGTCTGAGAAGGTTTGCAGGTAGTGGAGAGACATTATGAAGCCATCATTAACTGCTGCTCTCTAGAAGCTGCTTCTAGAGGTTCAAATGTGTAAAATGTAGCTAACAAGTGATGGCAAACTTGCAACTTACAGACAGTTTTACAGCCAAAATATCAACAGATATTAGTTAGCCGGTGCAGCGACTATCACTGCTTATTTTGTTGGTCACTTAAACATGTTTGCTTCTGTGTTTGTCTGATACTTATGCACTGAGAGAGGTGTTTCTCTTAACAAGCCCACCCTCACTGATATAAATAGCATTGGACAAAATGATAGAAATGTCTGTCAGTTTCAATTCAACATGTCTTAAAAACAGTATTACCAAAACCTGAACATAAACAACCTTCAGACAGGTAAGATTTATTACAGAACTGTTTTATCAGACTAACAGGTATAACTACTAAAGTGGCAGCTGTGTGTGGACTAATAATTGCCTTCTCTGTTAACCCTGACAGCGTGGATTAATCGCTCTTAAATTTAAACCGTGAATTTTTCACTAATTAATTCAAGAACACGACTGAATGATTGCGTCTGTCAGCCACGTGGAGGGTAACAGGGCTCAGAGTTAGAGGCTTTATCATTTTATGGTGATATTGGTCCTTATTCCCCCCCATCAAGGCTCCATGTTATGCTGCATGAGAGCATCAGGCAGGCATGTATAAAGAGATTACATGCTGTAATTATATTGAGCTTAAATCACAAAACCTGTGTGATCCACGGTCGGAGAAAGTGACAGGTTGTAATTAGCAATGGTTCACTGACAGTCTACAGTTATTGAAGTCAAATACTGTCTGAAGACTGAACACAGGTGACGCAGTGATGACAATTAAATTACCGGAAAAATACTATACTTCAACATTAGTTATATGAAACAAAAGGGACCTCTTTGATATATTTTTGTTAAATAAATGTTAGTAACTTAATCAGGTTAAACATAAAAGTGCTTGATTTAAGCAATAAAACTAATAAACTAAATACTGTAAGACTTTTAACTACTTTTGCTTTATTAAAGGAAATACAGCATGAAGCTTTGGATATGTTTTTATTAAATATGAGGGAAAAAACTCAAGGAGAAGCTCTGCAGTGGGCTGATACATACCCTCTGAGCTACTGAAGCATTCAACTGGATGATCTCCTTCTTTATCTTCTGTCCCTGGAAGAAAAGTACAGGATGATAACTGTGGCTCGCAAACAGCATAACAGAGTGATAGTAACATTGTCAAAGAAGATATTTAATTCTTCAGGAAGCAAACAGACGGACAAAAAGACACTCATGTAACAAATCTGTACTTTGTTACAGAGTTTTGTTGGCCTTGCACCTGATGAACAAGGTCTTCCTGTAAAAAAAACCTTCACCACTCCAATGACACTGTAAAACTTGCCCTTGAATGACAACAAAGATGGTGGCTCAATGCTGCCATCTTCTGGTATTGGAGGCAAATTCCTCATGCACATGCTGGGGGAAGCTTTGTTGACAGTCCCTCCACATTGTAACCGATTTCAAATGGTGCTAGACATGATGGAAACTCTGAACACCAGAGGAAAACGGTCAGCCTTGGTGAGAGGGCGATCAGCTGCTCGGGACACCGACCAATGCCGTCTTTTCCACCGATCACTGTGGCATCAGCTGCATGACTGATCCAGAGATGCAATGGACACATGATTACCATTATCAGTGGATATTTACATGAAACCTGGACTGAAATGATGTCACCAAACTGCAGTCCTGAACTGTCTGGCATATTAATGAATGAGATTCTCATCGTCGTCATTCCTGAAGTCTGTTCCCGCTCAAGAACACCGATTTCAAATGGTGCTAGATGTGATTTTATTCTCTAAGACACCATCTGAAACCAGTTCCCTGGGGAGGATGCCTTGAGAAAAAATACTTACAGAGTATAGAGGCCATGTTCTGCTCTGTAATTAGAAAAAAGAAAAACATTACTGTTTAAATAAACCAACATGTTTTATGCACTTTACTACTTCAACTATACTAATAATACCCATAAAAGTGGTTTAACTATGCAGTTAGTAAATTTGATTTGCGTGAAGAAGTTTAATGTAATTTCATTTATTAAATTTGTTTTAGACAGATGTTCTTTTCCTTTGTCTTTTCACAGAGGAAAGTAAATTCCCACATTTGATAGCACAGATCTGTTCTTCCTCATTCGATACGGACGACTGATTTCTTAGAAACACAATAAAAACCTTTTCTTATGCCAACGCAAACCTCTGCGGCTTGTTTGAAATGCTGCCTTCAAATACAGGCGTGGTGTTTGGGTTGTATAAAAGAATGTTTGATAACCATCGACTCAACTTTTGGTTATTTTACGAGAAACTGAATACTCACCTGTTTTATCACGCAGACTGTGAAGGGAAATATTTGCACTAACTACATCTTGCTGACTACAAAAACTCATTTTTTGCAACAAACAAAGCATATTTTAGTCTATAGATTGATAAGTTTTATATATGTAAGTATTGAGCTGATGTTGTCGTTCTTTAAAGCCTGAAGTCAAAGCTCTTTGCAGAGACAGAGGCAGAGAGAAGGAACCAGAAACTCAGGAAGACGCAGAGTCTCTGTTGGCACCAGAACCAATGCGAAGAACCACTGAGTCACTGCCAGCTCCTAGAAGGATGACATAGCATCTCATTTCCTTGCTTTAGACGTGCATCAGATGACCAGGATCTCAGAGTAAGAAAGAAAGGGCGAGGCAGCAGACTGGCACCAGAGATGAACCCCAACAAAAACTGCCTATGAATCATACTGGGGGGGAAAAATAGATCCCCGCAGCCTCCTGGAGACCTCTTTGTAATGCACAATTGGATACTGTGTCCTCTCCTGGGTCTGCCTCGGGCATCCAGTCCCTCTCCTGGTCCAAGTGGGGTTGACTGTGGTGCAAGGTGGAAAAAAACAAACCCCTAAAAAAAAAAAAAGTAAGGATTCATCAGTATGAACCCCTGTTGTCCATCCCTAAGAGACGTGCGGTGCAGGATGTCTACAGAGAGCTCATACGACACTTTCTTTGTCCCCTGTTACTGTTGTTTTTGTCTTTTCAAAACACGGCACAATATCGAGACGATTAATGTGCGGGACTCACTCGATTCTGTCAGTGGGTCTGGCATAAAAAAGACTGGCATTATCAGCCTTGCAAGTGTCTCAGATGCAGTTGTCCTGTTGATGGGAAAAGGTGACGTAGCAACTAATCCAAAACCTTCATGTGTCTTTCGGGGACAATTTCCCAGTCAATCCCTAATCCTCTTCACTGCTAGTTTAGTGTCTTAGCTTCTGAAACAACAACAGTTTCATGGTTTGGTTATATTTTCTTCACTGGTATTCAAATTTGGGTGTAAATGATGGTCATCATTGTTTTTCGGACATGTACCGTCAACCCAACAAAGGATTAATATATCCTCGATTTAGACAAGCGCTCGTGGTATTTACATAAAAACAGACTCCGCTTCGAGAGCAGCTCAGACAGACAGTGGTGTAGTCTGAAGACAGCAACGCTGCTTTCATCCGCCTTCTCCTTGTTTTTCCTACTCTGACTCCTCCCATGGAACGCTGCTGTGGCTGAACTCTGAATCTACCTCTCTCCTGCTCTCCTTCTTTTTTACTACGAGCTTTTTTTTATTTTTTCCCGGTCGCCAACTATTGTGTGCGCAAGAGCTGCTTTCTGCATCAAAGCATTTTTTTTTTCTGCCAAGTCACCTGACCATCTACTGCTTGTTAAAGGCACATCAGCCCATTTAAAAAAAAAAACAAAACAAAACAAAACAAAAACAAACCGGACTAAATTGGAGCCATTATATCAAACTTAATGCACCGTCCATCTTTAGAAACAAACCACGCGAGCAGAAGCTACAGAAAAGTAACATGAGAGTCGGTTATAATTAAATATGATGCAAATGTTTACTATTAAAGGAGCCGTAACACATCCGTCCCTGTGCAGACGGAGCAGACTGTCAGGGGCCCGGTCGTGTCACAGGAGGGGCCACCGAGCTGCGGTCTGATTCGAGTAGGTGATGTATAATGACCACTGAATGGTGGTATGTGTGTCACAGTGTGCATGCATAACAGTAGGGGGTGATGTTGTGTGCGTGTGCACGCGCAAGTAGGGTAGGTGGTTAATCCTCTTACAGATTAGAGGTCCTAATTTGTCAGGAGTGAGAGGGGCAAACTCATCAACGTAATGTGTTTTCAAACCACCTCCCAACAATTGTCCAATCAGAGGAAACTAAAGAGCATCTTAACTCTACATTCCAGGAACATTTTTGATACTAAATACATATATGTGTGTTTATTTTTAGCACATAAATTGAAAAGTATTATGAGCCATATTGATATATATATTTATAAGATATGATCACAAAACTCCAACAGTTGAACTAATGTGGTTTTAAAGTTGTTATCAATGTGGGATTATAAAGGAATCACATAATACTTGACCGGCTAAAAGTTAATGTTGGCACAGTCGTCACTCCCTGCTAGTAGCTTGGTTATCACCTTTTATGATGTATTATCTTCTCTTCGGAGCAACATATTGGAAATGTCACGAGATGTGAGAGCTTTAACACGTTAACGTAGATGGGCCCGACACTTTGTTTGTTCTGTCTGCAGCACGGTGGGCGGAAATAGATGGAAAGGCCACAGTCGAGAGAGTTGATTTAGACTTTGTCGCTTTCCTCTGGCTCCGACTCGGCCTGTTGGCAAATATCAGATGTCTTGCTGATGACAGGAGTGGCTTTACCAAATAACTGGAGATTAAAGTGTACATAAAGACTCTAAAAATGCACCTGTAGGATGTGTTTGCATAGCAGATCAGGTTTCTAGTAAGACAGAGAAAACCTGGCTTGTGCTTTCTATCGATCAGCTGTCATTTTGGACAAAAACCCTGCAGCAGCAATAAGTTATCTCACTGTATCATCCTGCTAATGTGATGTATATTTTTAATAAATATCCACAGAAGTTAATATGTGCCTCTGCACGCAGTAATATAAGGCCCATTCATAATAATAGTATTAAAAAGTGGATACTTTCTGCGTTTCAGCACAGCAGCTAACAGTCAGTATATTTTACCCCTCTTTCTTCCCCTCTGACACCGCTTACATTAGTTGTCTCGCTGCTAATACTACCTGCGAATGAATGCTGCCTCACACTTGTCTATTAATACATCATCTAGCGAGGCCAGCCGTGCTCCGGGTTTAATTTTAGCACTGTCATCTCCTGGCTCTGTGCCGACTCCTATTCTATAATCTGTGTGTGTGTAGGAGGGATGTGTTTTAAAAAGGCAGTGGGTCGCTCACCATTTTTTTTTCTCCAAAATTTATTATGAGGGCTACAGGTGATGCTGCCCCCCCTCCCCACCACTGTAAACACATCCATCAATAGAGTCATATCGCCTCTCCTTAGGAGTCTTGTTTACTGCATCTGGTCTTGACCCGACAGCATCAGCTGAACTGCATTTCCTCCAGCTGAGAGAGCAGAGTGTTGTTTTGTTTTTATTTTGTTTTTTTTTTTCAATACTCGATAACAGTACTATTGGGAAATTTTTCCGGAGAATTCTGAATAAAAGGCTGACGTCACATTAAGCCCACACGCACTGGCCTCGTCTGTTTGTTTGACTTGAGAGGCAGCGCCCCTCCCTGAAAGAATAGCAAAATAACTATTGAGGTCACGTTTCCTTGTCTCTGTGAAAGTGGGTCACTTGTTCTGCTGGTCAGCCACAGAAGACGTGGTAAACACCGCCTCGGCACAGGACGCCGTTCTCACAGTCGGTGGATTTATTCATTCATTCTAATGAGCAGATTCGTGTTTTACATATTTTCAGACTAATGCAAACGAGCACGGGGCTTTTTTTGCTGCGAGGCCGGCCCTGACGCTCTGTCAGCAATCAGCCTGTACTTCCTCCCTTGACCTTTACCTGTTTGTTTTGAAACGGCCTGTGACATCCCCTCAGGAGTCAAGTTTCTATTCACTAAAACAATTAAAGTTCTAAAAGCTCTCCTTCACTCCACCTCCTCCTCCTCCTCCTCCTCTCTGTCGCTCTCTCTATTCTCATTTCCTTGCCAAAGGTTTAACAACTCATGAGGTCTACTGCTGATTCACCCATTGACCGAACAAATCCACTTGGCAGGAAGGAGTTTGCTCCTCCTGTGTGTCTCATTTTCACCTCCGAAGCTCTGAGATATGACAGAGCTCTTCATCTCCCGTCCCTCTGGCAGGTAAGCTGCAGGAGGCGCCACACCCTCCTTTACTGGGGTCGTTAGGAATGCACGAAAGTCGTCGGCGGCGGTGTCAACAGTGACAGTGTCATCACATCAGGCGTGTCGGCGTCCTATTGTGTTCTGGGCAGGTGTTCATTACAAGGTCTAGTAAATGGAGACAAATCGATGACTAAATCTCTCTCTCTCTCTCTCTCTCACAGCACAAACAGCTCTGAGGGCCACAGTGCTACACCTCAGCTGGAGAAAACTCAAGGATTTGTGTCATTGAATTTGTTATGTAATCACTTTATAATTATCTGTCACCAGTACAAATTTGAATGAAACAGAACCCAAAGATTTCAAAAAGAACAAAACAAAACAGTAAGTGTTAATGGGAGGGATGAGGAATACCTGTATGTCAACATCCCTTTACAGCAGATGATTCAGCCCAAGGATTGTGCTCAATTTCTGCTCAATAGCACCCTCTATGTTTGGGAAATAGAGCTTGATTTCATTATATCAAGTGCGCACTAAAAAAGCCAGATTACTATTAAAGGCCTCCCGGGTTCCCTGTGACGCAGCAAATGTTGTTTGACATCTAAAAGATTAAAAACAAGCTTCGTCACCATTGTGTCGCAAACTTGATTCTGAAGTTTTATTGGTTCTCAAATGACACAAACAAGAGAACAACCCTCCGCGCTTCAACGTGTGATCAAAGTCTAAGTATCTTCAACCTGCTTTATATATATGTGATAATAATAATAATAAAAACTGTCGGGTTTCTTTCTAAACAGGCTGAAAACACCATGAGGTGTTAAATAATCGTGCCAGTATGAACTGCGTAATATCGTCCTCTCTCACAACAGGATTACGCACTGTCCATCTCTTGCGCAGCATCCTATTCCGAGCTCTTCCTTCACACGCCATCCCCGTCGATTCCACGCTTTGTTTACATCTTCGTTTTAACATTTTATTCGGCCACAAGCGAACTTCCAGCCCGGACACAACTACGGTGTCATGCCGTCGCAGCATGTTTCACCATCGCAGCGGAAATTCCCACTGGATTTCATGTGGCTTGTCGGTCCTTCTCGCTGACGCAGTTTAATTTACCTGTTGTCATGTCGATGATGAAACACTCATAGTTTTTTTTTGTTTTTTTTAAAAAAAAGCGTTTATAGCCTTTTTTCATCAACAAGCCCCCGTGCGCTGTTTGCCAGCGACCACAGGACTTTTATTATCTTTCTTTCGTTATCCTTTACACTTTTACAACAGTGCCTCTGGGCTTTTATTGTTACCTTATCACCCCAGCACTCGAGTGGTTATGAATTACATAGTGGTATTCTCTACGCAACATACGCAGCATTGTGTCGCTCTCGCCTGGTATTGAAATACATAACTTACGTGTTTATCCCAAGCCTGTTCCCTTCCGTGCCGAAGGAGTTTCATCCATTTCCCGGGCGGCGCCACTCAGACACGGTCCTCGGTGAATGGACAGTCCACCAGGTTCCCGTTTCAGCCTCACTGTCGCTATTATCAATCTCGGAGCGCACGTTTATCACAGTGTATCCCCCTAACGATTTTCCATAGCGCAACAAGGGAACCCCGCCCCTGACACTCCCCCGGCCGCTGGTTGGCCAGTCGGCTGGAGAGTCTTTCCTCATCGCCAGAATCACATGCGGCTGACGCATGTTTACAAACATCGGTGAAATCACATGGTAATGGGCGCCGTTTTTTTTTTTTTTTACCGTAAACTACCTCATTTTGACGTAACTTCCAGATGTCGTGCTATAAACCCATTTTTCTTTTTTCGATGACGGTACGAAAAATAAAAATCAATAGGCTATTTCTAATAACAAAGACACAGACTGCGCACACCTCAGCCTATTTATAGCAATACGGTATATATAAGGGATATTACAGAACCGTGGATTTAGATTACTTTTAGTCCCAAACCGGGAAGAAAAAAAGAATTAAAAAACCATTTTTTTTTTCGTTTCGTTTTCTTTTCTTTTTTTTCTATCCTTTTCTTTTTTCTTTTGTTTTACTGGAAATGCACGGGAAAGATTACTTTCGATTAAGGGATAATAGCACATAAGAGACCACAAGTATTTGTTTTCTTTTTTGTAAATGCGTCACAAGCCAAAACGGATGGGTACTTACATTGTTCATATTGTTGTTGATGCCTGACTTTATGTTGTAGCCTCTGGTACTTTTTGGGGTCATAATAGTATATTCTTATGGTATTCCACAACATAAAACTGTTATCACATTTTTATATAGTTTATTAATTGAGTATAAAAATCCCCCTTTTTGCAATGGCCCCTGTGTTATAAAGCGTAAATCCAGCAGCAATTTATGGGGTGACAAGAAAAAAAAATATGTATGTATGTATGTATAACGCCGAAATTGCAATGCCGTTGTTTTTACAAGAGGTGGCAGTGTAACACTCAAAAAAGGCTTGGTAGAGTGAGTTGCTTTTTCCTCTATGCTCCTCGAATGTTCTCCGGCATTTTATTGTGAATTAACTTTATAGACCATTAGTAAAGGTTTTAACTAGGTTTAAGCCCCCCAATGATAACTTTACTGAATCCTTCTGTATATTTAATTCAACATTAAAGACATAGACCAGCTGCTTTGAGGAGGCCTGAAGGAGACACAACTCTTTCAAAACACATTTTCAGACTCAAACACTACACGACCCTTGGGAAGAAAAACATACATCAATGAAAATGGAAATAGTGGTAATTAAAGCTACTTAGTTGTATTTTGGTTTCTTTATTTTCTTTTGACATAATTGTGCTAACTGTTCCGTTCTGGTACAGATTACAAAGCTCTGTAAAGATAATCTTATTCTTCATTTCATCTGAAAACAAAAAAACGACTTTTACTTTGAAGTCGTGCCATAATGCTTTGACTGTAGTGTAATTTACGGTAACTGGCTTGACTCACTGCTCAACTGTACCGTCCCATACGGTAATTGACACGTTGTGTTACGTCACTCACGTTTTGGCGGGATATCCCCCCCAAGTGAGACACCTATTAAAATCAAAGAAAAAGACGTCACTTTTGTCGCGCACGTGTGCTCCTCCCTCAGTACACAGTGTTTCAGTCCTTCAAGTAAATAAACTCATGTCGAAACTGGTGAAATGCGGCCTTTAGAAGTTTTAAAGCAAAGTTCTTAGTAATTTAAAGCTTTGGGTTTGGTTTGTTTTTGTAGTCATAACAACAAAATGTAAAAGCGACTTTCTGTGTCAAAAAATAACTATACATTTTTTGATAGTATTCAAAAGACTAACGGGGGAAATGTTAATGCCTGTGGTTAACATCAACCTGAAAATAAATTAAAAAAAATAAGGACGTCCAGTAGATGGAGATACAGTATTTCCTGTTTGTTGTGCTTTGCTGAAAATGCAATTAGAGCATGAATCAAGTTTTTTTCCCCCCAAAATCTAAATTCAATTTGATGGAAAATATATGTAAATACTTAAATAAATAGACAGACTGTTAACTGTATCACTACTTGTGTGAAAAATTACAGATTTGAAGTGTGTGTGTAAACATGTGGGCTATTTGCTGTTGTTGTGAGACTAATCTGAAGCGATGGGGTGATACGGCCTTGTTCGGAGTGATAGCTGAGCTGCTATCTGCAAACGCCACCCTGACCTTTGCACCCTCTCAGCCTGCTCAGTTAGTTGTGTGAACGGTTGTAGCCACTTGCCCAGTGGGTTTGGCAAGTAGGCTGTTACAGCAGGTATGAATAGGCTGTCAGAGTGTAACAGCGAGGGTTGCAAAGGTCACGTCAGGCAGACAGCAGTGGTTAATTTGCAGTGGCTGGATCAACAACACACACAAATACACACACTCCCTCTCCTGGTTATCCACACCCAGAATGTCAGGTGACCTCGTAACCATGTGTCATGTGACTGAATCCTATCAGCCGTCTGAAGCTCATAGGTCAATGCCTTTTGTCCCAGAACAATAGCTAACATCAGCACTGAACCACCTGTATCAATAAAAGTAATAACAACGACTTTTTTTTTGGCTGTTTTGTTGTGAAGTTACAGATTTAACACCAACGATTTATGCTCACATAAGGGAAATCCAAACATTATGCAACAAATAACCTTCTAAAATAGATTTATCTCTCATATGTGAGAGTCTATTAGAATAAAGGATTAGGTCTTAATATGAGTCAGTATCTGTAAACAAGTCAGCAGATGCTTACTAGATAATCTCTCCTTTTCTATTTATGCTTTTAAGCAAAAATACAAATCGGTCATCTTTAATATTTAACATCTATTTTGTATTAAGGATTAGCAAATTGATGTGATTAAATATGTCTCTGCAACAATATGTAAATAAAAAGAGTGACAGGCAGATAATGACCAAAAAGCTTCTTAAGTAATTTTTTATATATATATCAAATCATTTTTCAGTGGCATGCATTAACTTGTAGCTTCATTTAATTCAAAATCACAGTCAGCTCTTAATGTCTTTGTAAAGACATGGCTTTATGTAACAGCTTAAACACTGAAAACTGTCTAATGTCTAATACCACAAGAACATTCTCTTTTATCTTGGAAAGAAAACTTGTGTATCTCAACGTTCGAGCTGTCATATTTTTTTATCCACACTGTGTGTATGTGTGTGTTTGTGTGTTTATGTAGCAGTTTCTTAAGTTAAAAATGTATTTTATAGTGTAAAAAAAAAGTTATTGAGGTTGTGTGGATGATTTTTAAGTATTGGTATGTATTAAAATGTCTCTGTTCATAAATCATGTAAGCACAACACGAATAAACTACAAGCCACAGAGATATTGTCAACAATCACAGTTTATGAGTCAGGCTCAGGTACTACTAACAGAGAAAGCAGGCTTATTTACACATGCATCACATTATGAAAGCAGCCAGTTGTTTAAAGAGAAGCTAAGAAATATGTACCACTGCTGTAAAAATATGTTTATATAGTCTTGGGAATGCTGGACGTGATATGTTATTTATTTTTTAATGGCATTGTTTTTTTTTTTTCCAGCTTGACAACTTGAAAACTCCCAGTCTATTTCTTGTTTCTGTGTTATTCTTTTTTCTTTTTTTTAATTTAAAAATGCTGCTACCATCCTCAAAGAGGGAAGGAAACATTAGTAATTGCCTTTAAAAAACAAACAAAAAAACTGTACACTGTGATCATCATGAAAAAAAACCCCACAATAACAAAAATAGAAATGCACTATACAATTTATCTTCGTTGAAATGTGATGAAAGGTAATTAATTATCAAGACTTCATCCAAAACATTGAGGCAAACATTAATACTGTAGTTTTCAGCTGGTGTTTATGTAATAAGATGTTTTGTAACCTTGTTTTGTTCCTCGGTAAAACCAAAACCCATGTTTGCTGCTTGTTTTCTTTCAACTTTTTGTATTTTGCAAATTCTATTAACTCTTTGATCTTTGGTTTCCTATTGGTACCAATCAATTCTTGACTTCATTTTAACAATCTTTGAGAAATCACATTTCAGTAAATTTAAACTTGAGCTTTTTTTTTATTCACTCCTTTTTCTTTTGCCCGTCTACACTCAACAGGTATTAACAGGATTAAAGTAAATAGTGAGGCTACAAAAGCAAACACTCCTGAATGACTCAGGAAAAAGACAACAAAGCAGTGAGCATCAGTCCTTTTTTTTTTTTTTTACAACAATACAAAAAGTTAAACTGGTCTTCTTCCAACTGCCTGACTTCATCGTTTTAATTTGTACCACAGTTGTGGATTGAAAAGAGCATTCTCTGCTTCTTTGTCTGGGCTTCAACAGCACATATTTGGCATTATTTGATGATTACAATGATTGTTACAACTGGACTGAAGTCAGGGAAGCTAACAAAGCCCAGTCAGTGCCCTGCTGAGCAGTTTCAGTCCCAAACACAGCGCACTGTGCGTACAATAGGCTCCTCTTGACACCAGCAAAGGCCAGTGATCCCAAACTTTTCACATTACAGGCATTGTCATTATCGTCATCGTAGTCATGAGCTTCATCGTCGTTGTTAGCAGTGTCCCGAGAGGTGCAGGTTGAGGCGAGATTCGTGGTGGGTTTATGTTGAAGGCGTCCCAGTGTGTGGACAGTTTCTGAGGCAGCAGAGGGGCCTGTGGGTAGTGTGTGTGTGTGTCTCAGTGGGTGATGGGTAAATTAGGTCAGTGTGTCGCGATTCACATCTCCGTGTCGGCCACTGGGGTCTGGGTGGCAGAGTGTCCGTTGGTGGTGGGGGCGGGGTTGGTACCGTTCTCTGGCGGAGACTCGCCGTTGACGGTCGGCTTGTCGATGGGCTCCTGGGGCAGGGGGGCCACAGACACCAGGGTGTTGGCCTGATTCTCCTCGTCCACCTGGAAGGACTCGGCCTGAGAAAAAACACACAGGAAACAGAGATATTAGACCATCAAGATTCACATTTAACACCAACAAGATTCAATTTACTGTTCATATATGACGTGCAAACAGGCAGGTGCTGTTAAAAACAAAACAAATGATTCCTTGTTAATGAGGTTTATGGGTTTCAGCTGTGCGTGCACACCCTGTGTTGGTAATTGTTTTACTGTTGGGAGGTTTTGCACGCGAGTTTGTTGTTTTGCTTTACTTCTAGCTGAAAGTTTGAGCCCTTTCTAAGCGACCCTGTTAAAGTTAGGTGTGTTGTCTGTCAGCAAGAACTTTATAACATTGGATTCCTGTGACAGAAACTCATTTAATGAATAAGAAACCCAACAAAGCCGATTTAAACACACATTTCATCCAATTCATTACATGGGTGTGTCCTCCATATGTACATGCTTTGATTAAATGATGTCATAAGCCTCAGAGAAAGAGAAAAACAACAGAAACCATCTGTAGTTTCCTGGCAAAAGGCTTCAGTAGAAAACCAAAATGCAGTCAATGCCGCTTTGAGTTAAAGGACATCTGAGTCAAGTCATGTCCTCCCAGCCACAGTGCAACCATACGTTCCACCTCAAATACATATTTTCTTCTTGCAAAACATACAGTTACAGTGTACAGTTTCTTCAGTGAACTGGATCTTGTGGGACAGAGTTATCTTAGGTTAGGTCAGTAAATGTGGTCGCTTCATATTTTGCCCTTGATGTTTTTCTTCAGTTGCACAGAAGAGGGCAATAAAGGGTAGAAAAAAATATCTTGGTCAAGGTAGGATGTCTTTTTATGGTCACCAAGATCTCTATCAGGAGTGGTTGTTGAACTTTTTCAAGTTAAGGACCCTAAAACTGAGTGAAATGAGATTATGGACCTACATTTAACAGATTTTGTCCCACATATGGTTTTTGCTTTTAGATGTTTTAATTCTTATGGACGTTAATGTGGGATTAAAGTGCACTGAAAATAAGTTATTACCCTTTTTTGCCTTGAACCCACTCAAGAAGCCCAGACCCTCAAAACCCTCTTTAAGAACCTCTGATCTGTCAGTTCACTTTTGGCAGATAGCTGATCTCAACAGTGCATTTTGATGCAGCACGGGCAAGATGCTAAGGAAAATACTAGAACATTTCCTGAATTGCAACAGCTGTAGATTTCTGGCTCATTAAGCATCAACAGTGCGACAAACCTCCTCCGACTGACTCACCAGTCTGACTCCTTTGGAGTTCTTGCGGTGGGTCTTGAGGTAATAAGCAGCTACCAGCAGAGCAGCCAGCAAGAGGCCGGTGAGCAGCAAGGAAACCAGAACCAACTTCGAGTTCTTCCCCCAACGAGGAACCGCTTCCTCCACATCAGTCTGACAAAAATGAGAAGAAAACAGTGTGTTCATTGTCTGTCTATAGCAAGTCAGAATTAAAGTGCCTCCAGCAAACCAAACAAATCATCAAATGCTCTGCACACACTGAATCAGACGAGCAGAAAACATGAGAAACAGAGCAAATGAGGATGTGTTCTCCCTGGGTAATTGTTTATGGGTGGAAGGAGATTTTATATTATTTGGTTACTTGTTTTCTAGTTTTTCGTGACTGTAACTTAGTAAACAACAGCTCCACCCTGTGTTTATGGAGATGTGCCTGCATAATTAGCAGCATTTCCTCTGGCAGGGTCAAAACAAAACGATGCCAGATAGCAGGACATTGGTGGTAAAATGCAGAGAGACTGTAAGGATGAAACACTGGTAAATTGCTAATTAGATCGATTGGGTTTGGTGTATGTTTGGACCAAGGTGGAAAATAGAGTGTATGTCAAATTCAGAGAGACAGAGGGGTGTGACAGCAAACCCATTAACAGCGATTACTCCCAAGGCACCAGAAAAAAAATATTTTGCAGCTGACAAGTTGTTGTTTCTAGGATTTTTGTTTTCCACACAGACTGTCAGCCTGGCAGCTTGACGCCTTTGTAAAAGTCTCCAAACTCTGTGTTTTTTTTTCTCTCCCCAGTGTATTTTCCTCCGTCTGGTTTGAATATGAGTCAAAATTTATGGTGTCTATTAGATACACTAGCTATTCACTATTTACAGCTACCTCCGTGCCCCGGTCATGCCCACAGAAAAGGTAAAAACCAGGCTGCAGTACCTTGTCTTTGATGTTGTCGTTGTTGAACTTGTTAGCCATGCCGGCAACATCAGCTGCAAATGACAGACAGAAAAAAAGGTTTTGTTAGTATTTTTTTTTACTCAAGATTCCATTTTTCTGCAGAAAAGTGGGAGCTGAAATAAAACATCATGATTTTCGGGGAAGTAAATTGAAGTTTTCAAAGTTTGATGCAATGGAGTCAAAATAATGCAAGTTTAGGAATTCATTGTTATATTCCGAAAACTTAAAAAGCAGCTTCACATGGCAAATAATCTGAGGATAAAAGTACATCATCTGAAGTCTTATGAGATGTAACAATGTGCTCTGTCCATCTTTTATTGATTGGTTTGATTACCATAAGACGTAACTTACCTTCCACATATTTTCCAGATACAAGAATTTGGTCTGAGTTGTCCTCCTGGAAGATCTCCAGTTTACAGTCTTCACCACACAGCTCCTGCAGGACACTTTCAATCCTCACTTTGGTGTCTTCCTGCGAGGACGCCAAAATTAAAAATAATTAGTGTTGAAAAATTGTCATTTCACAATGCAAAAGGTTTAATTACTTAATTTGCGGATTGCACATTTTGACATCCAATACAAATCCAAAATAATTAGCTTCCTGCAAAAGCACGACGCCTACTTTAAACATCTCCCTTTAATTTTCCGCTCCACCTCTAATCCCTTCACCCGCTGTTTCTTTGTCTTCCTTTGTCTTTAATCCAATAAGGGCTATCACAACCCTGTGCAAAACATTTTCCCTGATGTAATCTGACCCAAACATCAGAAATTTGCCACAACGTAGGAGCCCCTGATCCGGTTCAGTAGACAGATGGCTTTTATACAAGACTGCACAGCTCTGGGCAGGACACATGACCCTTTTCTGGAAATATTTGTCTTCAGAAGCACTTCTTATAATCAATGTTTTTTTTAATACATTAGGAAATTCAGCCTCAACATTTCCTCTGCTATGGCACCAAATTACATCAAAACATTAGATGATTCCCACCATCACTCAGCAGGATGGAGATATCACTGAAAACTGGCTTTGTTTGCAGCTCGATCACTGTTCTCATATCTGACAACACAAGTTCTATTACCGAACTAATACAGTCCTTCAAACATGACTCACAGCCTTCAGAGTCACCTCAGCACTTCACTCCTCCTCACTGAGTAATGTGTCGTTGCATAAAAAACGTCTGCAGGAAGCTTTTAAATAGGTTTCACACTTATAGGATTGCAGATTGCACCAAGTGAGATTAAACCAGGGTTTATTTGGAAATTATATCGTGAACAAATGTTAAACCTTGTTTGAAAAAAGAGTTGCATTTAGATCTCAGTCAAGTCGCAATAAAAGTACTGAGATTTGCAAAAATGGCAAAAGGTTGCATTGGACGAAGTGAAAATAAAGTTTTCCATAAAATGAGGGAACAATAATGCAGCCATACTTTACAATAATTGTGCAATAGTTAAGTGTAGATACTGTTTTACTCATGTTGTATGTTTTTTATTTTGTTGCTTGCAGCTGCATAAGCACTGTTTCTATGTTTTATTAGAGAATTTACTGCTCAGGCTATATGAGAGCCAATGGTAGCTTAGATTACATTAAGTGGGTTAAGACCTCCATCAGAGCTCCATATGTGTGGACCTCCATGCTGTTATCCTGAGACACTCAAACATTTGTGTTTCTAAACACAAACACACACACACACACACACACACTGCTTCAGGCCTCTTAACACAACACATACACATTCTACTCATACAATAACTATGAGCCCACCCATTGTGCTCCCACTTCCACTGCCCTCCCCATGACAAACTCATAGGTAGATTCACAAACAGACAGAAGTAGATGTTTTCTGAACTTACACAGTTGGAGGGGGCCTTCAGCTTCAGATTAACAGCGTTTTTGTCCTGGACCGCCTCTTTGCTGACACAGACAACATCATCCTGTGGCACCGGCTGCACAGAGAAACCAAAACTCTTTAATTACCCATCAACTAGTCCGTCATATAACTCCAACTCATGCATGTCATCCGGAAACTTACACAGAGTTATAAAGTTTGTGATTAATACATCTTACATGTTGCAGACACTGTATGGTGGACTCTTTAAAACTTCAGTACTTCTGCATCACATCTATTAAGAGCATTTTCTTTTGTCTGATCGTCTGTTTTTGTTCATCTGAGAGTCCTGCTTGTTATGGGATTGGTATCATTTACTGCAAATTTCTGTCCAATTGAGTTTGGAAGTACAACATTTGTAAACAAGACAGGACAGATGAGCCTGTGGAGACTTCTCCACTCTGCATCTTTCTAAACTCATTTTCTAATGCTAAAAAATAGATGAATGAATAAATAAATAAATACCATCCCTCGACTTCTTTGTTTTTGCAACAACAGAAATTTTGGTGTAAAAACATGTGCATGCAAAAGTTAGACTACAAGTAGCTCATGTGAAATGTAAATGCAATACAGTTGCTGTTATTTGATTGTTATTCTTAGCTTTATATGAAAAAACAGATTTTAAAGAGGAAGTTAGTCATCTTTTGTTAATCTGAAGGGTTTTTCTTTGTCCTACCTGTGGTCTGTTGTTGGGGCCGTCTCCTCTGGCTGGCGCCGGTGCTGTGGTCACTGGGTCTATGATTTTCTGTATAAGAGTGTAAAATTGGACTGAGAAATCAGGTGCCTTTGTTGTTTCCTCTGGAGTCGTAGTTTCCTCATTGTTTCCTGCCTCTTCTGTGGTTGTTGCCGCTGTGGTCTGTTCAGTCGGTTCAATAGGTCCCACAGAAGGGAAAACGGGATGTTGTGAATCCTCCGTTTCTGCAAAAACAATTCAACTTAAAATGGTATTTTGATTCATTTAAAACAGCACAAATGGGCTGTGAGATGTTACAATAAGCTGATAAGCTCCAACAACTGATGCAGCCCAGAGCCTTAAACTGTAATACTGATGTACTCTGATCTGTATGTTAATGGGATCAAATCTATGAGGTTAATGCTGCACAGTGGTTCTACTTTACAGGGACATAAACTGTGTATAGCTCCTTTCTTATGTTCTTCTATTTATCTAAGTGCTCTGAACTGTTTTTGCATCTGTCTCGACAGTCTGATACCAACTTTAAAATCCTGATTTAATAAACTTCATGTTGTCATTAATTCATGACCTGTAGTGGTGGTTAAGTGTGTGTCTGTTGGTAGGGACTCAGCAGTGTTTAAAGAGAAAATGTCTGCGGTTTAATACGTTTTTGTTCATAAAGTTAACTCAGTCAGCACAGATGAACACACAGATCGACTGTCAGACAACTGACTATTGTTATTGACTCTTTTGAGAGAAATACAAGAGCTGGTTCCTCTCATCAGCGTGTCCTGATAAACCTGATGAATCAGTGTGTGGAGTAACTCTAAAATACTTTTGTATATGAATGGTTTCTTACCAGGAGCTTCAGTCACCTTTGGGACCATGTCTCCTCGTACGTATGCCTCCGCTTCCACAGGGGGCGCCGTTCCTGTGACAACATTATCTTCCTGTGCCACGACTCCTGCTGCAAAATCAGAATGAGGCTTCACGTCAGCTTGTTTGAAAAATACTGAATTTCTATGTAAATCACCTCGTTTGCACAAACACGATGGCACACAATTAAATCAGTAGGAAAACTCTGTCTCATACTGACATAAATCCAACATTAAACTTGTGTGACAAAGCAGAATAATAAGCCTCTGTTGCTGTCTTAACATGGTTCACTTGAATTTTTTTCTCTTTTCAGCCTTGTTACAGCCTGAATTGTGGCTGTGCTGTGCAGTAAAACGTCATGACAGCTCTCATGGCGTGACCTTGAACTGATGAGTCTCAGCACTGAGGAACCGTCTGTGATTGTGACCCTCTGTTGAACTGATTCTTCTGCTCAGCCTGAGAGAATAAACTGACCCTCAGTAGAAAACCTGAGGTCTGATCTACAAAATGGACTCAAATTACTTTTGATCTCGAGTATGAATGAGAAATAGTAACATAAAATAACACTTTTAAGTGATCTGATCTTCATGCAGAGTCTAGACTTGACTGGAGTGATTTCCCTGCTGGTGAAGCAGGAGTACTGCAGTTTGGGAAAGAAGTCAAAGCCTGGGATAAACTTTGCATGAGCTTTATAAACAATGTAATTAATTGCAGATGACGGGAATTGGCAGCGGACCTCTGTTTGTTTTGGTTATTAGTTTTATTCGTTTTTTTCTCTTTAGTTTCTCCACCTCGTTCAGCAGCAGCAACACATTCCCAAACTGCATGTTTGGCTTTGTTAGGAAACCTGCCGTTAAGCCACGTGTGCTGCATGACTTCAGTCACCTCCATCATTTCTGTGATCTTGACTTACAAAAAGTTTATTTTTATTGTTTTCATCCGTGGTTGTTTCTGACTAAACCCTCATTTGTGGTGGCTGACATAAAGGGAAAGGCAGGTGGTGTTGATATTAGCTCATCAGAGATGTTTTCTCAGAGTCTGATTTACGCTCGGCATCTTTTATGAATCAAACTTAAGCGCAATGTCAGAAAAGATCTTTAGTCTAAGTTTTTTCTCTTTATTTATTTATTTATTTTTAAATAAATAAAGCCCCTGAACTCGTCTTCCAAGGCAAAAAGCTCTGACCTCCCACTCACTCCCACTGGGACAAATGCTGAAAGCATCTCAGGGATATCTGTCAGCTCACACAAACCATGTTTTTGAGCTTTACAGTGGACTTTTACCAGACCAAAATTTTACAGTTTTGACAGTTCAATGATGTGTTTTGTAAGGCTGAAATTCACGCCGGATCGTTATGGACTGTGACTCACAGAAAAAAGCTCTTTTTGTCAGTCACAGCAGGGGTTCATTAGTCAGGGCCAAACTCAGCTCACCCTCACTTGCTGCCGTTTAACAGGACAGTTTTGCCTGATTTGCTTAATTTGTCAAGTTCTGAAGACAAAAAAAAAAAATCATACTTACACCAATAAAACAGTGAGATGTTTTTTATCATCTTGGGGAGAAAGATCTTTTTTTGTCTGCAGCAAAAACTTGTGATTCAGACTGAAAAGAGATGTGTTGTTTTTTTGTTTTTTTTCATAAAAAAAAGAAAAATTTCTTGCCTGGAGCTTCTGTTCAATACAGCCACTCAAGAGAATCACAAGGTCTTATCTCACATCATCTCATTTTTGTTCTGCAAGCCTGATTTGATAAAGTTGTAATGTGAAGTAGGAGCTCACAGCTTGGTTGGTCTGCAGTTTGCACCAGTGTGCTTTCTTGATGCCAATTATTGTCCTAATGCATGAACTCATGCGGCGTGTAAAAAGCTCTTCGCTGCGCTCACAGCCGTTTCTCTGTGTCCCAGGAGGCCTCTGCAGTGATGGGAGATTAGGTAATAGATCTCTTTTTTGCAGCAGCAGCAGATAACTGATGCTCTCAAATCGGTGGCTCACGTCATGAAGTCATTTACTTTGAAATAGCAATCTTTCTCACTCTGAGGCTTTTTAAAAAGATCCTGCGGTCGCGATGACTCACTCAGGTCAGACGAGAACGGATAAACAAAATATGTTTTTTTGAAATATATCAACGTAAGTGGAATGATTTTTCCATCAAGCTCGTTTAACAGTTAAAGCCCTGATTAAATGTGCTACCAAAGGGTGCCAAGTAATGATGCCATTGAAAACATCACTTTTTCCACACTTTTGAATAATGTAACAGGCCATTATACCCTCTCCATTCTCACAAAGTCGTTTAACTTCGGGGGTGAGAGTCCTTGATAAATTGCAACACTAAATTATAGGCTTGATATGTTTTTTTTTTTTCTGCTTGTGTTCTTAACAGCTGTGAATTCTTTCACCTGCAAGGTTGTAATAATCTGGAAAACTTCCAGTGTGCGTTTTATTCTCTGTGCTAATTAGTAAAATATGCCGCCACACCCCTGCAGTCACTGCGCCGCTCTCATTCACTCAGGTCAAATTGCAAGGGTAACATCCAGAAGTTAAACCAGAATACCCAGCATGCATTCCTTTTTACCCAGCTCTCCCTCTCGCTGTCTAACAACAACAGCATTACCTCACTCTCATAACATTCCCATAATGCCTTACCTCTGCAGATCTCATTACCTCTCACTCTCACCTTTTGTCATTTCTCACCGGTTGCCAGATTGAGTTTGTGATTGATTTCAGGTTTGTAATTGCAGAGTGCTGCCCCCTGTTGAACTAAATTGTACTCCTGTTTTGGCTCATTTTAATAGCTTTTTTTTTGGTTTTCAGCTTCAACACGAGACTTTTTAACATTGACTTGAGAAATTATGTTTGATTTGTAAAACATGTATTTATCACTCTGAGTTCAGGCAACACGCAAACATTCAATTAGATAGTTTGAAAGATTCATAAAAATAATGATAATACATGTGTTTTTAAATGACTCTGGAAATACAATATTAGAATATAATTTATTTCACTTGTATATATTATAATAGAATCAAATATAAGTATTTGCGGGATTGAGTTATCTGCAATGTGTCATAATATTTTTACAGTTTGATGTTATGAACAGTACTTAAGTGAAATGCCAACAGAAATGAATGATAATGAATAAATGTTGCAGCTCTTATTTAGTTTATTCAGATCATTTTAATGCTAAATACTCTTCTCTTTGTGTCTCTTTTACACAACAGGGCTTGTTTTCCTCCTCTGTTACACTCTGTTGTCTCCTCATGGTTATCTCAATCTCTCCAGTCGCTACTCGAGCTTTTCACACATAAGGCTCATTTATTCACACAGTGGTGGCACTGTGACACATGTCCACTGACTTCCTTCAGTAAATCATTGTGACAGACAGGTGCCACGAGCACAGAGCAAACACTGTGTGTCGTGCTGGCAGGTGGGGTGATAATCTCCGAGGAGGTCTTCTGGTATGTTTAGTGTTAGCAACTGTCCGCTGCAGCTGTCTTTCATATGGTGAATAAACAGGGGAAATAAACCTACGCTTGATGACTGGTTGAAATACAAAAGAAAACACAGCAGAGTCACTGACCTGTGATCAGTTATTCCCTTTCTGTACCCCAAGTGAGAACCTACAAGAAAGGGTGAGAAAGCTCTGTTGTAGACATGCTAAAGTCTCCCTGCGGAGCCAAAATGTTGCCAGATTTATGACCATCTCACTATCTTTGGCGTCTCTAGTTTAACATTGGGAGCATTAGCGTGGGCGTGGAGCAGCAACAGGTCAAGGACTGTCTAACCTTGATAAGTCAAGTCTATTACAGGTCTGCAGCCTGCGAGCCTACAGCTGCCATCCGTCAGCCCATCTCTGGGTGGTCTGCGTGTTTATTTTACAGGAAAGGATGAGGTTCAAAACGGGTGAGATGGTCGAGAGCATAAATCACGTTCTGACTCACAGGAGTGCAGAGGCTGAAACATCTTGTTTCAGCTCCGTGATCGCAGCACGTCATCAGGTGATTTGTAGTAAAACTCTGTCGGTGGTGTTGTAAATTAAAAAAAAAAAAAAAGTCTGAAGACCGGTGGTGTGGCTGATGGGTATATTTAGTTTTAAAGAACAGTTTGGGGTTTCGGGGCGGTCTCTTATGGGATGTTGGTGAGATATTGTGGTGTGTAACTGGCAGTGAATTTGTATTTCCTCTCGAAGACTCGGAAAACCACAACTGGAGTGACATTATTTTAACACAATGCCCGTGTTTACGCGGCGCGTGTTTGAGTTTGAGGGATTAAGGAGGGTTTTAAATTCACACTGTAAAAAAAGAAACTGTTTTACTGGTCTTGTGCTTATGGTGTCACCTTAAACACGCTTGTAAGAAAAAAAAAAACTTGTCTATATGAATAAACACTTGCTCTCTTTTAACACAACAACATTTTGCAACACTTCCAGTAAAGTGTCTCTGACTGTCTGACCGTCATCACTCATTGCACTCAAAAAACCTCTCCTGACCAACCTGAGGTGAGATGGAATGAGACCTCTGCGTGTAATTGCCTCTTATGACTAACTTTCACAAAAACAGAAGGATATGAATTATCGCTCTTTATTGTTTTGTTTTTCATCGCAGACCTAAAAAATCTGGCTGCGACTCATTGCAGGCAAATGCTTGAAATTTTTTTTTTTTTTTTTTTTTTTAGGCTTGTTACACAACAACTATAAATTCTTCCTGTTTGGAAGTATTTATCTTGTACAAAGACAAGAGGAACTGCTGGTAGTTTTCTTGCTCCTCAGAAATGAGACTGTAGCCTTGACTTGGTCCTTTCTGTGCTGGAAATGAGACAGCGGCGTCCGGTGTTTGCCGCAGTCCTGCTTCCTGCACGAGGCTGGTAAACTTCCTGTCTGCGTCGACTCACGGCAGCCTCACTGGTCTCTACCTGCCCTCTCATCGCTCAGCTGGAGTCACAGCTGAAGGTGATCATTTCCTGATTCGAACCATCTCACAGATACAAGCTAAACATCGCGACACATCAGCCCCCAAACAATCTCACAGCCTCGTCTTTCACTCCTTGTTTTTGTGCGGTGGTTACGGAGGCCATGATCTCAGCCAACAGTCATTTGACTTGCTATCACTGCACAAACACCACCGACCTAATCAGCCCTGACTCCATGTGTTTCACAGCCCGCGCCCCGACTCCTTCGCTCCCTTGGAAGATTTTCCCACCATATTTGCTCTGAGTGACGGCTGCGGTCTGGAAATGCTCTACCCCACATCCCCCCCATCTCTTGGGACTCCGGATGGAGGAATGTGGCAGGCTTTTTCGAAGAAGACGAGCCTGCAGCTCCACGCCCTTCTCCCTCCCTCCCAACCCTCCACGTCCGCTCGCCCTTCTCCCAGTCACGCACAGCTAATCCTAAGCATCTATCGAGGTGAGATGCCCCTCACACCCCCGACTCCATTTAGTCTAATGCAAAGTAACACGCCAAGACTCACATTGTTGCAGCTACTTTCTGTCTCACGGCTCCAGAAAACTTTGCCTGCTTTCAGTCTCTGAACCCTGCTCGTGGTTTATGTAACAGCTGCATGTCTTCTTTGCATAACTTTGCATTCAATGCTGCTTGTTCCTCTCATGATGATTCAATTAAGTCGAACACATGGACAGTAAAGTGCTTCGCTCGACGGGAAAAAAAAAAAAAAGTCATGTAAAGCTTCATTGTTTCAAAATGTTTGATGTTTTGCAGCTTTGCACTCCCACATGCACTCATTCATCATCCGAAACTGCTGCACCCCCAAAACGCAGGCCTGTACCCCCCCTGTCTGTCTGCAGGCCTCTCACTGCTTCTGTTGGGGGGAAAAAAAAAAAAAATCTTTTGTGTGTAATGGGGCATGGTGAGGTGATAATGGTCTGCACACGTTATTTGACCACCGTGTTAAAGTCCCAGTGTTTGAAGTTTTACCCGGGGGGGGGGGGGGGGGGGGGGGGGGGGGGGGGGGGGGGGGGGGGGGGGGGGGGGGGGGGGGGGGGGGGGGGG